>CATIWM010344782.1:0-17267 GCA_949671775.1 Mallotus repandus | reverse complement strand
GGACTGCTCAATTGCCTCCAAAAGTGATGATGAAATCTCTTCTCCTCTCACAAGTCTGTTGTCAATGAAAGTTAGAATTTTCTTTTGATTTAAGGCGTAATGGAGGTGGCTAGTAAAATTCTTACGAGTGTCTTCACCTCTGAAGCTGAGGAAAACATAATATTTTCTTAGTGGAGAGTTAGTGGGATATGAGGATTGATGAGAAGAAGATGATACAAAAGAAGAAGAAGAAGAAGAAGAAGAAGAAGTGGAATATGAAGATTGATTCAAGGTAATTAAAAATTTAGAAAGAACAGATTGATAGTTGAGATTAAAATACATATTGAAAAACTGTTGGAGAGGATAGAAAGACAAATTTAGATAGAAGAGAAATGTTTAGAAGAAATGATAATAATTTTCAACTATCATGCTTCTCAATTTCAAGAGGGTATTTCTAGATACAACTTTAATTCTTAAGCAAGTCACCAAAGAATTAAGATCTATCCACAGTTTCACTTACATTTTCAGCTATAATTGGAGTATATCACCTAAAAGATAACTTCTGGGAAAGTTGGTATACAAATGAATGTTTTCTTTTTTTTTTTCAAAAAAAAAAAGTTCACATCAAATTTGCACCGTCCAACAATCTTGGTCAATAATCAAATGACTTCACAAAATAAATGCAAGAGGAAAAAAAAAACAATCATATCAAAATTTTCTCTGTCCCAAAAATGGAATGGCTAATTTTTCTTTTTGATCCAACTATAATTTTAAGTTCATCTCTTGATTTTTTTTTTCTTATGGAAATTGCATTGCTTTTTTTTGGACAATTTGTATTTTGTCGTGAGTACATAAAATTATTTTTGTACTTTTTATTTAATGAGCCACAAAAAAATTGAAATGTAAAAATAAAAATAATTTTCAATTATACTGCCGAACATGTACTATTATCTTAAAAAAAAAAAAAGCAAAACCCAAAGACTCAGCAAGTGAACTTGTGCGCATGCGATTGAACAATAACAATTCAAAGAAACTTCCGGGAAGGTGTATCTTATAATAATTAATTACAATTTTTATTTTAAAATATGAATTGTTTGTTACAGAAAGGTAAAATAATTTTGTACTTTAATGTGAAGAAGTCAAAAAGAAAAAGATCCACTTGGAAAAAGGCAAATAATAAAAAACGGAAGGGCATCAACTTACTTCGGTGGGATTTATTATGTAAACCTCAGAAGATAGGTACTATGGGCTTTAAACAATTCAGAATCTTCAATCTGACAATGCTTAGCAAAAAAAGGTTGGAAATTGTTATCAGATCCCAATTCTCTAATCTCTCGAATATATAAAATTTGTTATTTTCACAAATGTAATTCCCTGAACACTTCTCTGAAGCTAAGAAAAACATCATGTTTTCCTTGAGAAGTAGTGGGATTGGAAGAGGAAGAAGAAGTAGATTGAAAAATATATATATTATAGGATTGTGTATTAATCAATTGATAATGTATAGGGAATAACAGATTCACCAAAATTTGTTTATTTTGACAAACATTAGATAATTTAAAAATTAAATGGGAAATATTTCTTATTTTATTTTGTTTTGTTGCGTTATAACTGGCCAAAGCATTGTTTAGTACATATTTGGCAGAATGATTAATGTTTGTTTGGCCTTAGGATGCTTTATATATGTTTGTTTGGCACAGTGCTCAAAGAACCTTTTGCACATGGAAACTCCATTGATATCGCCGGCTTTTTGTTATGGAGTATTTTTTTTTAATATTTTGATCCGTCGCGAATGTGCACTTAAGGGCAAGTGGCGATTGCACTTCATACTATTATAATATCAGATCCCCTGTGATTCATCTTTTATGTTAAAAGAATAAAATTATAAGATCGATCATATATTAAAATGGACTAATTTTTTTTATCAAATTAGAAAATTCATTGCTAAAATAGAGATATAGAGCTGTCCATACCAATACAACAGTGAAGAACGAGGCTTCTAACAACATATAACATAAAAGACATTAAAATAGAAAAAGGTAATAGAAAAACACCATAAACAACCATCTTAAAATAAGGTCGGAGAGCCACTAAATTGTCAAAAACTTGACTAAGCGGATCTGAAAAATCCATATAAGAAATGAATTTGAAACTTGTAAGAGCAAAATGTTTACCTGAAATTAATAATAAAACAAAGCATATATTTTCCAAGCCTATGTAAAGGCGTTGCATGTTAGATGAAACTTGGAAGGGAAAATGATCAAATTTATTTTGAACTATTGGCTAATTATCAATCTAATCATAATTTTAAACTTGTATCAATTTGCTCCTCCAACTTTGAGAGTTGTTCAAAATCTATCCAAATGACATTGAGCTTGTGATAAAAATGACGTGGCATAAGAGTGGCTGCCATGGCAAAAAACTTAAAACTCACCTTATCAATTTTATCCTCAATTATAGACCAATTATCAAACTAATTCTAATTTTAAAGTCATTTCAATTTGCTCTTCCAACTTTTCGACTTGTGCCAAATCTATCCAGATGTCAATAAGTCCTTGTCAGATAGCTGCAATGGCCACCTTACGTGGCACAAGAGCATCTGACATAACAAAAAAAATTAAAAACCTAAAACTGATAATTTTTCAAATCAGAATCGCAAGACACAAGAATATATAATTTGAATAATGAGATCATGACATGCAAATGTGGAAACATAGCTCGTTTGAAGACATCTCGAAACTGATACAAATCCAAGTTGATTGTTTTGGTGTTTTCCCCATTTCGAGGTGTGGTTATGGCTTCGTTTTTAATGGGACAAATTTCATGAGTTATGAACGAAAAAGAGTATAGAAAATTAGTTGTTATTAGAAGTGAGTGTTCTTGTGAGGCAATAAAATTATAATTTTTAACCCAATAAAAAAACTAACACTATATATAGTGCACTTTACTTTTTTAAAGAAAACTTTAGAAAGAATAGTATAAAGAAGAAAAAAGGAATAAAATGAAGCAAAGTTTCAACAAAAAGGACCCCATAAAAAATTGAAATATTTATGCAAAATCAAAACACTAAAAAATATCATGAAGTCCAAGTAGTAAGAAATTTAAATATTTTTAAATAAAATTATAATTTCAAGCTTCATATATAGAGAAAATAGATGTTCGACAATTTTTGACCGTTTTATAGCCATTACATATGCATCAGATAAAAAAACCCAAAAGTATGATTGAAGTTTAAATTTAATTTTACACCTACTTTAATGAAGTTTAATTTTTCCATGTCAGACACTCTTATACCACATAAGATGGCCATTGTTGCTATCTCGCACAAGCTTATTGACGTCTGGATAGATTTGGCACAACTCGAAAAGTTGGAGGAGCAAATTGAAATGACTTTGAAATTAGGATTAGTTTTCTTATTGGTCTTTAGTTGATGATAGAATTGATAAGGTGAGTTTTAAGTTTTTTGTCATGTCAGCCACTCTTATGCCACATCAGATTGTCACGTCATCTCAATCACAAGCTCAATGTCATTTGGATAGATTTGGAACAACTCTCAAAGTTGGAGGAGCAAATTGATACAACTTTAAAATTAGGATTAGATTGATAATTTGCCTATAGTTTAGGATAGATTTGATCATTCTCCTAACTTGGAAAATTGCCATTGTATTAAGAAGTTCTCTTGTTGATAAACTTCGGGAGAAAAGATAAAGATTGAACTTTTAATCTATTAATGTTTTGAAATGAGTTATATATTAGACTTTCAATTTTCAATTTTAGTTAATAGATTATGAACACATTATGCATTGCTACAAATTATGTTGTTTAATATAAGGTTTCTATCAAGAAATATTTAGTATGTCTATCTTTTTAATTTATATAAAAGGAAAAAAGGATAGATGTGAATAGAAATATTTTTTCAAATTGCAAAATTTATATCACTAATCTAAGTTTGTGAACTATATACATACAAAATTAGCATTTTTTTATCTTAAATTGAAAACATTTTCATTTTGCTAAATTGAGTATGTGCAATTGTGCCACACTATTGATTTGTTTTTAACAAATGAAGTGCTTTAAGAAATATATATATATTTGATAGGATAATGTAATTTGTTGTTGTTGTATTTGTTTAGGACTTGTTTTTACATAGAACTCTAACTCTTCTATCCACTCATAACACTTTACACGACATATATTGTATATAATTTACTGAATGAATGATAGCTCAGTATGCTATTTTCTGCTCAATACCATCACGTCATTATGGTATTAGAGCTTCCTTAAGGTTTAACATCTAACCTTTTTTTTTACAAAAAAAAAAAAACACACCATGTCTGCTACCAACAGCACTTAAACTGTTGTTATTCCTTCTTCCCATTCTTCTAAAACTCATGTTCAATCTCTTCCGAACATCTCCCATCAACTTCCTATCAAATTAAACACTTCAAATTATTTGTTGTGGCTGACTCAGTTAATGCCACTCCTTCATAGCTATGATCTTGCCGATCATGTAGAAGGTATAGCCAAACCACCATCTACCTTGTTATCTAATAATCAACCAAATCTGAATTATCTTCAGTGGTTCTAAAGAGATAAATTAGTGTTAAGTTGGATCATTGGATCCATCTTTGAGGCTTTTCTTCCTCAGAGTATTGGTTCCTGTGCTGCTAAAGCAACCTGGCAAAAATTGGCAAGCACTTATTCTTCAAGTTCTTGCACACAAGCACGAACCATTAAAGCTCAATTCTTCAAGCTTTCCAAGGATCATGCTAAGACAATTTCTCAATATACCCAGAAAGCTAAGTCAATGTTTGATCAGTTGAGTTACTTGAACAGTTTGGTGATAGAATCTGATTTAATGCAGGTTATAATTAACGGTTTGGATTCATCTTATCGCCCCTTTATGTGTTCCATATAACAACGCAAGATGACCTTACTTATGATGAGATTTATGGTCTTCTTCTCTGTGAAAGAGGATATCAAAGCTGACAATACTATCAAAGATTCAGTCCCACCCACTGCCTTTTATAATTCTTCATCGACTAATCGTGGTGGACATTTTCAGTAGGGCATGAGAGGAGGTCAATCACCACAGAGGGGACATGGTTTTTGGGGGTGTGGAGGCTGGCAGTCCCACTTTTTAACATCTTCTTTTTCCTCTACTGCAGATTATTCGCATCTGTAATGTCAAAATTACTTTGGATATGGTCATATTGCTCCCACAAATCATCACAATCCAAACCTCAAACTTCTTCTAGACCGGCATCGCAGCTTGCTACCAACACTCTCCCTGGCTCTTCCTCGTAGCCATGGATTCTGGACTCAAGTGCAACACATCACTTAACACCTGAATTGGAAAATTTAACAATTTATTCTGATTATCATGGCTCAAATGATGTACAAATTGGCAATGGTAATTCCATCTCTATCTCTTATGTTGGGTCATCTGTTATAGATTCTCATAATCATTCTTTTCTTTTTAATAGCATTCTCCATGTTCCACATTCTTGTTACAATTTATTATCAATTTATGCCTTCACTAGTGCTAACAATGTTTCTATGGAATTTTTTTGACTCACTTTTTTGTTAAAAATATCCACACGAAGGTGGTTCTACATACAGGGCAGAATGACAACGGCTTATACTCCATGCTTTTTTAGCCAACAACACCAAGGGCTAAATCACCCACTGCATTTCTTACTTCCCTATCCGATTGGCATAATATTCTTGGTCATTCATATATTTCTACTATTAGGCATGCTCTTCATCAGTCAACTATTTCTTTTCATGATAATAATGTTCACTCTTGTAATGCTTGTAATATAAACAAGAGTCATAAACTTCCTTTTTATTGTCTAAGACTGTTACTTCTCAACCTCTTGAATTTATTTCCTCTGATGTTTGGGGACCTGCTCCTGGCAGTCCCGCTAATGGTTATCATTATTATGTCAATTTTTATGATAATTTTAGTAAATATTGTTGGTTATTTTTTATGAGAAATAAATCTGAAGTTCTTAGTACTTTCATCAAATTTCGGCATTTAGTTGAAAAAATTTTCAATTATCCAATTAAATCATTTCAATCATATTGGGGAGGTGAATTTCAGGCTCTCACCAAGTATCTCATTGACAATGGCATCTCTCAAAGAATATCATGTCCAAAAACTCTAGAACAAAATGGAGCCGTTGAATGAAAACATAGACATCTAACTGAAATGGCTCTTGCCTTATTACATCATTCTCACATTCCTTATAAATATTGGACATATGCTTATGACACTGCCTTATATATCATTAATCACCTTCCCACCAGAGTCTTGGACAATATTTCCCCTTTTCAAAAGCTTTTTGGTTTGGTTCCTCAATATACATCCATGCATACTTTTGGTTGTTTATGTTATCCATGGTTAAGGCCATGTAGTAAAAATAAATTTTCATTATATTTGTTTGGATATTAACTCTTTAAAGTTTTTTGTCTCGCATCATGTTGTGTTTTTTTTACCAAGAATTTCAATTTTCTAGTCTACCACAGTCAGCACCTGAGGTTCAAGAGTCCATGCCTAAAACAATTTCTAATCCTATCCAAAACCTAATCCTCTCCAATCCTACTCTTAATCTGATTCAATCTCTACCTCCACAATCTATAACATCTCCTATCTCGTCTCCTCATCCCACCTTAACCTCATCCCCAAAGAGTCCTACACCTACTACCTCCTTATCTCCTTCTTTTCATACCAACACCAAATGCACGTCCTCTCATCAACCATCACCGAACTCCATTTCCCACTCTAATTCTCCACGCCTATCCTTAGTTGTTGACTTATCCAATTATCCTTCAACTACAAACTAAGGCAAAACATATCCAATGATAACACATTCTCAAACCAACTCCCTAAAACTAAAAGCCCATGTCACAAACTCTCCTCAACATGAACCACAAACTTACACCCAAGCCTCTAAATTTACTCAAAGGGAAGATGCCATGTCCAAGGAATATAATGCTTTAATTCAAAATCAAACATGGGACCTAGTACCTCCTCAACTGGACAAAATCCTCTTGGCACCAAATAGGTTTATCACATTAAAAGAAAAAGGATGGTTCTACTGAGCGATACAATGCAAGGTTGGTTGCTAAAAGATTCCATCAAAGACCAGTAATTGATTTTAAAGAGACCTTCAGTCCTATTATTCAGCCTGTTATAATTCGATTAATCCTTTCTATTGCAGTATCTTTGCGTTGGACATGTAAACAACTCAATGTCACCAATGCTTTTCTTCATAGAACTCTTAATGAGGATGTTTTTATGTCCCAACCATAAGGTTTTATAAATCCTCAATTTCCTCAACATGTTTGCAAATTAAGGAAGTCCATTTATGGTTTGAAATAGGCTCCTCATCAATGGTTCAAATGTCTCACTCATGTGTTGCAATCTCTTAGTTTCTAAGGCTCTAAAATTAATACTTCCTTATATTACTATGTTAAGGGAAAAGTGAAATCTTATTGTCTGCTTTATATTGATGATCTACTGTTCACAGGTAGTGATAACACTTTCTTATCAACAATTATTGCCTCTCTTCAATATCATTTTCCCATCAATGATCTTGGTCACCTCAATTATTTTCTGGGGTTGGAAGCAACTTAGAGTTCTAATGGTTTTTACCTCACATAGTCCAAGTGTATCACCAAATTATTAGAACGGGCCAATATTCTAGTGCCAATGCCATTAGCACTCCAACATGTACCAAGCAATCTTAAGTATCTACAGGCAGCCGATTTGATAATCCTACACTGTATCGCAGCTTAGTGGGTGGTCTCCAATATGTCCGTTTCACTCAGCTAGACATCATTTTTTCAATTAACTGTGTATCTCAATACATGCACAGTCCTATGCTTGATCATTGGATTGCATTGAAGTGTATTCCACACTACCTTCAAGGTACTCAACATCATGGGTTATTCATTCAACGCTCCAGTTCACATTAAATTTCAGCATAGAGTGATGCCGATTAGGGCAGTTCCAAGGATTACCAGAAATTAACTATTGGGTATTGTCATACATCAAATTTTGACTGTCCCGAAAAAGGTCCAGCGATGAAAACATCTCTCCAAATATGACAAGTGTTTGTTTATTTATACTGCCTCTAAAGCATGCTGAGAATATGAAAAGCCTGAATTGAACAAAATCGACCACCAAATCATTAAGTTGTACACTGATTTTATGAATTATGAATTATCAAAATGATAAGTAACTCATTTCGAGCAATCGACGCTCAAAACGTGTAACTCGTTAGACCGCTGTTCATCTTGTAAGACCGGAGTTCAACTTCGTGAAAAATTGAAAGCTGATTTTGGCAAAACGGTCATCGAAAACACATCTGTAAGCCCTTAAAACATCCAGAAGGGACCCCAAAAAAGTGTGCATAACCCTGAGAAGTAGTGCGTGAGCAAATTTGTAGCACATGATCACGTCTAGACACATTTGTTCACATGTTAAAATGGAAGCTGATTTTCAAGTAATAAACCTCGGAAACACGTCCGGAAGGTCCAAAAGCCCTAATAAACACCCCTAAAATAGCATGATCGAAGCCTGGGAAGGCTGCATGATGCGTGCAAGGGCGAGTGATCACGTACCCTAGGGCCGTGATCACGCGTCCTGGACGTGTGATCACGCACATTTTCACTATCTTTTACACTTTTTTTGGCACATTTTTCTATAAATAGGGGTCTCTACCTCCCATTTTTACAAGGCTAGAGCCTAGGAAACAACGGCTAGAGCCAAGGCAAGAGCCAGAGAAAAAAAAAAAGCAAGAGCCAAAAAGTATACGTACACACTGAAACACTGTCGAATTGAACGCTTAGGAGTCCCGATTCACACACTTTTAGCGCACTCTCTACATTTTTTGTAGGATTTTTAGACCTCTTTTAAACCAAACCCACCCTCATCTTTGTCAGAGCATGCTTCAAAGGTATATGAATTTGCATTACACACGTCATTTTCAACCTCTCGACGAGGAAAGCTTGAAAATCTTTAGAAGCTAAAGCTTCAAAAACACCAAACAAGCTTAGTTGAATCTGAGGAACAAAAAATCATTTTTGCATGTTTATTTACTATCTTGCATTTTACTTTATTTCCGCCAGTAGTTGAGAAATTGTTGTGATTGTGTGATGAGACTGGCAATTTGCATGCTGATTGAATAATCTCTACTTTGTTTGCTCATAATTAATTTTCATTTTGCATCAATATGCATTCAATAAACACAAAAGCTCCTTATCTAAGCTAGAGCTTTGATATTGTGGTCCAATGATACAATCATCATTATTTACTATTTATCTTATTATTTAGAAATGCTTTATAATAATTTATGCTAGAGCATAAACTACATGCATTTGTTTAATCATTCATGATGCATCAATCATCTTTATTGTGCCTATATGATGTCCGAGTGAATGAATATATGGAATCACACATAGTTGTGTTAACCTCTATTTTGTAGGTGTAATCTAGATTAGGACTATATTTACATTTCCACACTTTTTCTCTTTCATATGTATTTACTAAGAAAGCCTTGTAAATAATTATGTTGAATTTCACATACTTTTTGTTATTCTCAACATGCTTATGTGAATGCATATATGTCAACTGTCATTACGGAAACTAAGGTGCTATAACAACTACATATTAAGTATTAAAATGAGAAATGGTAAAAAAATAGATGAGATCTCCTAGGCTCAGAATCTTTGCTGGGGACGATACTCGTTGAGTGACACAATGTCGTGCCTTTCATCTTTTCCTGGTTTTCCAAGAACTAGGTGGTGAATCCAAACACAAAAGCATCTCGTATCCCCCCGAGACTAAACATTTATGTTTGTCCCATAAACGAAACGAATGTCCCATTCGATAAAGTTTCCATGTCCCACTAAGAATCCTCAGTTGCTCACAGTGGCGACTCCACTAGGGACTCTCGTTAGAGAGATCAATTCAAAAATGACTATTTCTCATTATTTAATACTTAATCATGTGGAGCCCTGCCACAATTGCACTTGCACTACACAATCACACGGGCACCCTTGGTCCCTATCAGCTGACAATGATGGAAAGTGATTCACTATAGTTCCACACGAGTCATAGGGTGACCGATTCAGATTTTTCACTTTTAGGCCTTACTCGTGGTTTTGCCAGACTCATCTGATCAGAGTTTGTGACCCAAGTTCTTAAGGGGGGTGACTCAAGTTATAAAAAGAATGCTAGACTCACTGACCAGAGTTTGTAACGCTAGTCATGGGGGCCATTCTCGCTAAAGGAGCCCTTAGCCTTATACCCTTGACTCAGCCCATGTAAATAAACTAATAGAAATCTCCACTAGGATCCCTCTAAGATTTACATGCTAGCCTCGATGTTGTCCATTTGACCTAGCATTCATAAATGCCATGACACTTCTAATTTCCATCACCGATTGACATCATTTCGTCCGTTCTCATAAACTAACACTTAGACTGTGTGATCCTTATTTACCTTGCATAAGCCCGATGTGCAAGGAATGATAAGAATCATTCACCTTAGTATGGATAGCCTATGAGAACTAGAAAATAGTGACATCTTTCAATGATAGAACCTACGAGTGTTGTCCTTTTATCCTTATCAGATCAAATAGATGGGTCAAGAATGGGACTAGATTGCAGACATTTGCGTTGAAAGAATCAAATCATAAACTCTCGAATAATAATTTCATGCCTCTTGGTAATCGTATTGAATATTGATGTGGGGACATAAAACTGGACCCCTCTTGTTGACTATAGCCCCTACACATGCCGGCGTGTAAGGACTATAAGCGCCATTTATGACCCAACAACTAGTCCTTACATTGATATTATATGCTTACCTCGAGTGCATTTGAGCATCGTTCCTCAGTTTACCTCTTGATTCTCGTCAAAACAAATAAAAATAGCCTAGTCTGAGAGTAGAACCATAGTCCCCTACTGACTATTAGGTCAAACCCACCTAGGAATGAAATCAATAACCTCGTAGTTGGAAGCGAGAGCTTGCTTATGATTAGTTTGTTCCTTATGCAGGAAAAGCTAACAATCTCTTACATAATCATGCATACATGACATACATATTGACAACACATAATAACCACATCTTTTTGCAGCCACTTGCATCCATTATAATTATACAACGCATGAGCACGCCATGTATACATGCTAATCATATTCTTTTACAGGCACATCCCATGCATGCATCATTCATCATTTGTTTATTCTATCTCACTAATGTGTAGTAAACAATATCTCAACATGGGTGCTTCAGAAGACACTTCATGTTAACAATTCGAGGATAAACTTAAAGAGGGGATTCAGAAATTGCTTACTGATGGCACCATGGTAGAAATTCTCCAAGCCCAAATCAAAGCCACCAATGTTCAAACTAGAAACTCCCAAGAGGGAAACCGTGCTGCTGCTCCCATAATCGAAGCATCTGCATTTGTCCACTCACGAGTAGATAGAGGAAAGGTTATCCTTTATACTCTTGTACGGATTAAAGATGATGATAAGTATTATCGTGCCTTTAAAACACCATAGAAACAAGCTACTAAGATTACTGACTTTACCAAACCTGAATAGGAGAGGTTAAACTACTAGCCAATATGATGGCTCAGCTGGAATTTGCCTTCAAGGATAAGGGGCCTCGTGAGTCCAAAAGCTTCACTGATTTAGGTCTGTTCTAAGATAAACTGCTTCTTGATGATTTCAAATTGCCAAACTTTGCCAACTTTATCGGAACTAGGGATCTGAGGGTCCATTTAAGACAATACACCACCTTCATGGCTACTACTAAGCTTACAGAGTCATAGATTGTCCGATTCTTTTTCACATCACTAGAAGAGGGACCAAGAGAATGGTTCTTTGACCTTGAGAATGAAATCAAGAATGACTGGTTGCTATTAACCTAAAAGTTCATTAAGCAGTATGAATACAATACTCAGTTTGATATAACTCGGAGAGATCTGGAACTACAAAATAAAAGCCTGGTGAATCTTTCTCTGACTATGTTGCAAGATGGCAAGCTAAAGCTGTCAAGATGAGAAACCATCCTCTAGAGGATAAGCATATAGAATTGATAATCAAGAAATCACTTCCCTATTTCAGGAAACAAATGATCTTTGCCCACTACCTGACTTTTGAGCACTTCATCAAGCTGGAATTAAAATAGAAGATGAGGAAACCTAACAACCTAGAAACACTTTCCATTGAAACACTCAAACCAACACCCAAAACCAAAACACCTTCACTAGAACTGCTGAGATAAACCAAGTTCAACCAGAAACTTTCAATCGACCATCTGTCAATGTCATCATCAAAAGGAAAAGGATGTCTCCAAGGGGAAAGAAATGTCAAGTGATATGGCTCCGACTAAGGAACAAGATTATCAAGTTCTTAAGCAGCTTAAGAAAACTCAAGCACAAGCCAGCATTTGGGATTTGCTCATGGCCTCGAAAAAGCATAGAGATGCTATAGTCGAGGCTCTTGATGATGCAAAGATCACCACTGATGCTTCACCTTGCAAAATGATAGCTTCTCTAATGAAAGCCCTCGTTAATGCAATCACCTTCTAAGATGAAGATCTACCCCCTGAAGGAAGGGTCCATAATCGTCCTTTGTTCATACAGGCAATAGTCAGATCTAAGAAGACCTCTTGTGTTATGGTAGATGACGGATCTACCATCAATGTTTTCCCTCTGAGGCTATTACACAAATTCAGAATGAATGTTAAAGACCTAGAGGAATCTAACGTAATTATCCAAGCATATGATGACTCTAAAAAGCCAGTCATGGGGACCTTCAAGGCAGTAGTCACTGCAGGTGATATCGAATCAGTAGTAGAGCTCACTGTCCTAAACATCCCTCCAGCCTTTTCCCTACTACTAGGGAGGCCCTGGTTCCATCCACTATGAGGCATACCTTCTACCAGACACCAGAAGATCAA
This sequence comes from Mallotus repandus, assembly GCA_949671775.1. Taxonomy (NCBI): domain Eukaryota; kingdom Viridiplantae; phylum Streptophyta; class Magnoliopsida; order Malpighiales; family Euphorbiaceae; genus Mallotus; species Mallotus repandus. The sequence continues at coordinate 4,303 of CATIWM010344782.1, read as the reverse complement.
ATTCCCACTCAAAGACAAAGTTGTCACCAATGAGGTTGAAACGAACAACATCATCACTTGCTTGAACACAGTGGCAAAAGGCTTCTAGATCTCTGTAATCAATGAAGATTGGGTCAACCTAAAGGTTGTTGCAATGATGAAAAAGATGCAATACTTTCCCCGAACTGGATTGGGTGGAAGGTACACTAGGATCATAGAATTCCCTGATTTTTTAGGACAAACCAACAGACATGGCTTGGGGTATGATCCTGAGAAGGACACTAGAACTAAGAAGTCCACCTCTTTTATTCAATAAACCTCAATTGAGGTCTAATAAGGATAGACAGAGAAGTGGGAAAAAGAAGGGGTTGAGAAACCGAGCTTTGAATCTTCAATGATGTCATTGACTCTGCTAAGGGAAAACGCCCGCTAAAAGATATCACTGAGACCAATATCGAAGAACTGATGAAGAATTTGGGATTATAATCTAAGACTGAGACCCTTAACTGTGAGGAAGTTGTTGCCATCCTCGAATCAATCATTGATGACATTCTATTTGAAAACACTATAGATGATCTCTGTACTTTTCCTTTATTTGAAATTGGTGATGTAATGAACTCTAAAGTTAATGCAATGAAATCAAATTTTGCATACTTATTTGATGTCTTTTCTGATGGTAGTGTGCATTGCATTGATCAAAACACTTGCATATTTGACATTCATTCCATATACACTAAACAATTTAACATTAGCAAAGAAACTGAACTCTGAATAGAGGAGAGAAATTGAAAAAATATTAATAAAATATTCAAAAGTATTTACTTGGACATACAAAGACATGTCCGGCATTGACAGAGACATCACTCAACACTACATCCCTACTAAAGGATGACTTCCCTTTGCCTCATATAGATGTATTAATAGATAACACTGCCTCCTGTGCAATGTATTCCTTCATGGATGAATTTTCTAGATACAATCAGATTCTGATGGTCATCATTGATAAAGTAAAGACATCCTTCATAATAGAATGGGGTACTTACTACTACAGGGTAAGGCCTGAAAAATGCAGGTGTAACCAACCAAAGAATGGCAACAACCATGTTTCATGACATGATAAACAAAGAAGTCAAGGTGTATATAGATGACATGATGGTTAAGTCAGAAACCAGAGAGGGGCACCTAGCTGCTCTCGAGATATTCCTCACAAAGGTTAAAAATATAACCTCAGGCTTTATCTCAAGAAATGCGTACTCGGGGTAACTTAGGGCAAGATGCTTGGGGTGTATTGTCTGCCAGAACAGAATCAAAGTGGATCCAGATAAAGCAAAAGAAATTAAAGAAATGCCAGTGCCAAAAATAGAGAAAGAAATTAGAGGGTTTCTAGGGAAGCTACAGTTCATAATCAGGTTCATCGCCAAGTTAACAGTAGTTTGCGAGCCTATCTTCAAGCTACTTAGAAAATATTAGCCAGTCGTATGGAATAAACAGTGTCAGTTAGCATTCAACAAGATCAGAAGCTACCTAGCCAATCCACTGATTCTAAAACAACCCAAGTCTAGGGTTACCATTAACCTTATACCTAGCCATTGAAGGGAATGCAATCGATGCAATGATAGCCCAAGAGGGAGAAGAAAAAGTATAACACACAATCTACTACTTGAGCAAGAAAATGCTACCTTGTGAGGAAAAGTACAGTAAAGTTAAATAGATATGTCTGGAAATGGTATGGGTAATGAAGAAGCTCATACACTACTTTTAGTCATGCAAGATCCAAGCTGTGTCCAAAATGGATCCTATAAAGCATCTTCAAGAAGCTCCTTCCTTAGTACGAAAACTCACCAAGTGAAGTTCTACTTATAGAATTTGATATGTAGTATCTGACTAAGATGATAGTGAAAGGGAGAGCAATCACTTAATTCCTAGCCCTCAATCTGATTCTAGATTCAAAAGAAATTCAACTAGACTTCCCAGATGACCTCAGCACGGCCATTGAGGTGCAGGGATGGCGAATGTACTTTGACGGAGCAATCAACTAATTCAGAGCAGGAGTGGGGATCATACTCCTAACACCAGAAGGCAAAATGGTGCCAATCGCTAAGAAGCTAGCATTCAAAGTTATAAATAATGAAGTAGAATATAAGGCATGCGCACTTGGCTTGGAAGCTTTGATAGCTCTAGTAGTGACAGAAGTTGAAATATTTGGGAATTATATATTGGTAACCAATCAAACAACAAGAGAATGGGAACTAAAAGAACAACACTTGAGGTCATATCTAAGCCACCTGCAACATGTTGCCTTATCTTTCCAGAAATGCAAATTCAACCGTCTCTTTAGAAACCACAACCAAATGGCAGATGCCCTCGCTTCCCTAGTATCAGTATGGGAAGGACCGACCAAAATGCCCATGAAGCCTCTAATCCTACTCAAATCAGAGCAAGCTAGCCATAAATGCCTCAGAATAGCAGAAGCAAAAGTAGACATCAAACCTTGGTTATATAATATGCAACAATACCTTACAAAGAGAATTTACCCTAAGAAGGCAATTGAAAAAGAAAAAGCAGTCATCTGATAACTAGCATCGAAATTCACATCACACCAGGGTGTATTATACAGAAGAACTTCATATAGGGTACAACTTAGATGCCTAGATAAGACAGAAGCTGCTAGAGTAATGGAAGAAGTACACGAGGGTGTCTGTGGTCCACACATGAATGGTGCCATTCTAGTTAAGAAGCTAATGACACATCTTTTGGATGACGATGATGGAAGACTGTATTAGATTCGTAAGAAGGTGCCACAAGTGCCAAATTCACGGGGACATCAACCATCTTCCCCTAATAGAGCTGCACTCTATCTCTTCTTCGTGGCCCTGCTCAATATAGGGGTTAGACATAATCAGAGAAATTCATCCGATAGCCTCGAACGGACATAGGTTCATCCTAGTAGCAATCAACTACTTCACAAAGTGGGTCGAAGCATAATCATATGCAAAACTGGGGGCAAAACAAGTGGCAATATTCATAAAAAAAACCTATTATGCCGATATGGGATTCCCCATCATATAGTTTTAGATAACGGTGTCCAGTTCCAAGGGAAAGTGAAGGAATTACTACGGAGTTATAAGGTGGAACATCATAAATCCTCACCCTACCGTCCACGAGCAAATGGGGTGGTCAAAGCTGCAAATAAAACCATAAAAAATATCTTGTCAAAGATGACTCAAGCTTACTGTGTTTGGGCAGATAGACTACCATATGTATTATAGGGATACAGAACAACAGTTAGAACTTCAACAGGAGCCACTCCTTTCTCACTAGTATACGAATTTGAAGCAGTACTCCTAGTGGATATGGAAACCAAATCGCTATGAATAGTAATTGAATCTAAACTGCCTGAAGTGCAATAGGCTTAGCAAAGGCATTACAACCTCACTACTCTGGTCAATCAGAGACTTAAAGCACTGTATCGTATGGAGCTATATCAAGCACAACTGGTTAGAGCCTTCAATAAGAAAGTCAAACACAAGAGTGTGAAAGTAGGAGACTAGGTGATAAAGCAAGCCAAACAGAACGTCTCAAACCCTAGAGGGAAGTTCAGGCCAAACTCGGAAGGCCCATATTTGGTCAAAACCGTTATATTAAGAAGAGCCGTCAAGCTGATGGATTCCAAAGGAAATGAGTTCTCTAAGCCTACCGATACAGACCGTTTGAAGAAGTACTATGTCTAAGGCAAATACATAAAAAAAAGACTCTGCTGAGTTGAAAACCAAAAAAAGGCAGCTCATACAAAAATTAGGGGAAACCGAGAGAAAATACTTAGTTAGAAAATCTGAAGAGGCTAATAAAGGACAGGGGTATCGTCAATTCGAAATATGCATAAATGCAACTGTGCTTTTCTTAAATATATTCAGTAAATATGTGAATGATTGTCAAATCATATAAGTACATTTGAGGAAATGCAATGCATCATTATCATCTGAATCCATTGAGCATGCAAAGTACAATTTGCACATTTTCATTACATGCTTTGCAATTCTGACCTACTTCATTATTTCTTCTCTATATTGCCAGCCACTATCATCGCACCTTAAAAAAAAGCCCAGCTAGGTGCGAAAAGCTCTAAAAAGAGACACCCTAGGCAAAAGAGGGAAAAAGAAAAATATCCAGATAGGCGCGAAGAGCTCTGAAAAGAGGCGCCCTATGCAAAAGAGGGAAAAATAAAATAAAGAGGTAAACGAAGCGGAATAATTAGATAGAATGATCATAATTACAAATGTGACAATCAGGACCATACAAGTCAGTCAATCCATTGTACAACAAC
>CATIWM010344765.1:0-21640 GCA_949671775.1 Mallotus repandus | reverse complement strand
ATGAATTTGTATATTTATGGTGACATATTATATATACATCATCTAAACAAATGTTACAATGACACATATTAAAAATTGTCATCAGTAATCAAGATTAGATGACAAATTTAGTTGTGTAACAAGAAAATTTGTCACTAAATAAACAAATTCTTGTAATACCTTAGTAGAATTAACCATTCAAGGAACTTATTAGAATTAGCCAGTAAAAATAAAAATGCCTCTTTATTAATAAAATGGAAATATGACAAAGTTAAAGTATGGCCATTACACAATTGGCCTAGGGTATATCATTAACATTCCAATGGATGGGAAACATGACTAAGAAAGATGAGATGCCCCTTACATCCATTTAAGAGGTGGAATGATTTGATGTATAAGGGTTGGACTTTATGGGACCATTCCCTTCCTTTAGTGGAAATGGCTACATTCTTGTGGGAGTTGATTATGTTTCAAAGTGGGTGGATGCTATCATAACTCCCACTAATGATGCCAAGGTAGTTATAAAGTTTCTTAAAAATTTATTCAATAGGTTTGGAGTACCTAGGGCAGTCATTAATAATGAAAGGGATACATTTTTTCAACAAGTAATTCGAAGCTCTTCACAAGAATTATGGTGTCCATCATAGAGCAGTCACCCTTTATCATCCATAAATGAATGGACAAGTTGAAATAATCAATAAAGCACTAAAGCAAATATTGAACAAAACAGTGAGTAGCTCAAGGAAAGATCGATCATCAAAGTTAGATGATGCAATATAGTCCTATTGGATGACTTTTAAGTCACTAATTAGCATGTCATCTAACCGACTTGTTTTTGGAAAAGTTTGCCACCTTCCTATGGAGCTTGAACATAGGGCTTATTGGGCAATTCAGGCACTAAATTTTTACATAAAGGTTGTAGGGGAAAAAAGGGTATTGCAACTGAATGAATTGGAATCGTATTCTAAAAAAGGAGTTCAATGAAGTAGATTTGGTTTTGTTATTTAACTCTAAATTGTGGTTGTTTCCAGGAAAACTCAAATCTAGAAGGAGTGGCCCTTTCAAAGTTAGCACCGTCTTTTCTCATGAAGCCTTGGAATTGACAAACGCTAGGGGAGAAAAATTCAAGGTTAATAGGCAAAGAGTTTTGTTAATTTATAATTATTTCAATATTATAATGGTATATTAAACCGTTTGTAACATTTTTATTGATTGAAATTAACTTATTATAAATTATCAAAACCAATAGGTTTCATGTTATATTTAAACATTTTTTGTCAAAATATTTTTTATTATATTGTAGATGAAAATTAAATATCAAATCATTAATATAAAAATGTTACAAAAAAATAAATTAAACCTCATTAGTAATTGATTTTTCCAAAGGTTATATAAGGATTCTTGATGGAAGAATTTTTTAGATATTGGTGAATCTCTTTGTTTATATACTAAATATCATTTGATCTTATCACTTTTCACTTTAATTTTAGTTTATACACTATTTTTAAAATGTTTAAATATTTGAAGACTCAAAATTTGACTAGTAGAAAATTATCTATGCAATCCAAATAATCATACCAATAGTTGAAGGTTAGTTTCTTATCGTTAAATTATGCATTTAGGTAATTTTGTGTATATGCATACTATTTTAATTTTAATTGTTGATACCCCTCAGGTAAATTCCTATTTAATTAATACTTTATTTTCCTAAATAAAAGGTTACTTGTAGAATAAGGATGTCCAAGTCAAATAGGAAAAGGAGTTTCTTATTAGGAAGAGTCCCGGATCAGGAAGGAAAATCTCCTAAATACGAACAAGTCCTACATAGAAGAGGAATCATATTCCTCTCAGGTTTGAGTATTATACTTTCTATAAATACTCCTCACTTCTCCCTCAACTATTCATTATATTCCTTTAGCTTATTGCTCTCTCTCTCTCTACATTCTCTCTTTGACTTAAGCATCAGAGGGTTTGTGGGGGAAGGCCAACATCTCACCTTTTTTTTTTATTGATCGTTTGACAGCAGGACTCGGAGGTTCCGGAATCAAGTTATCAAGTGGCGCCGTCTATGGGAAACCTCTTGAGTCAAAAGTTGTTATCATTTGTTGAGCTAAAACAAAGTTCACACCATGACGTCCAGCCCACCAGCCATAGATACTCATATCAATCCCCCAGGATCAGCCATAGATGCTCCCATCAATCCATCAGCCCTTGTACCTTCGATTAACTTATCCGCTCCTATCTTACCTATTGTTCCAACTCTTATTCATCATGTAGGGCCGTCATCTCAAATCCCTCTTAATACACACTTGTCATTCAGAGTCACCCAGGGTTGGGTGACCCCAGGCACTAGCTTTCCCTACTATGCTCCTTTGAATCATACCAGCCGACTCATTCCTTCAGTGCCCTTCCCAAGTCTTTTAGGAACCCCCATCACAAACACACCAGACATAAACACAGTAACCCAAATATTCAACTTGCCTCAAGTGAATAAAGAGGCGATGATCTAGAGCATTCAAGCTTAGATGGCTCTCATGCAACAATAATTGAATCCTCTTATCCAAAGTAGTAGCCCCAGAATAGATAATATAGAAAACCACCCATAGTTACCTAGAGTGCTCATGAACGAGATAAAGAAGCCCGAAAAGATCCAGAAGGGGAGTCTAGCACAAGCCGCCCAATGTTGGATGATTCTCAGATAGCCCAGAAAGTGGAACAAGTAATCTAGAAGGCCCGGATAGGACCAAGCAAGGAATATAAGTGCATGCTGGAAGGAACAACGCCTTTTGTAAGCAGAATCAATAAGGCGAAGATCCCATCCAAGTTCAAATTGCCTCAATTAGAATAGTATGATGGCACTGAAGATCCAATCAACCATGTGTCATCATTTAGAACAAAAATGATGCTCATGACGAGATCCTATGTCGAGTCTTCCCTAGCATGCTTACCAAAATTGCCCATAGGTGGTTTCACCAGCTTCCAAAGAACTCTATTTCGTCTTTTGAAGAGTTGGTCAAGAAGTTCAAAATGTGGTTTATCACTAATGTTCCTCCTGCCAAAAGCATAAATGATCTCTGGACATGCAGGCAAGAAATCAATGAATTGTTAAGAAGCTATTTGGATAGATTCAATAAAGTGGCTATGTAAATTGAGAATTTAAGTGATGAGGTGGCTATCGAGGTACTAAAATACGGAACCCGATTGGGAAAGCTCAAAGACACGATCTTGATAAAAGAGCCACATACCTTCTTGGAGGTCATGTCTATGACTACCAAACTAATTAAGATGGATGATGACAACAGGTTGCGTAGGGATGATGAAAAGCCATGCTTCAAAAAGAATGAAAGAACTGATCAAAGAAGACATCCAGCTTCTCGAAATAATTTCAAGAACCTAGTGGAAGGGTTCAAAAGAGAAACTGAGGGATTTACACCACTAAATGCTTCCAGATCAAGAATTCTCATGTGGATTAGAGAAAACAGAGTAAGCATAACTCTAGCTAGGAAACTAACTCCTCCAAGAAGAGGAGCACTGAATGGAAACAAGTAATGCCAACATCATCAAGGTTTCGGGCATGAGATAGATGCATGATGAGATCTTGAATGGTCAATCGAATAGGTAATAAAAATAGGAAGCCAGGGAGATTCATAAGAATTTGAGATCCAAGTGATCGAGCTGAGGATTCCTTAGATATAAAGAAAGCTCGTAATGAAGTAGCTGGAGTTATTAACATGATCGTTGGAGGTGAAACACTGACCGAGAAAAGGATGAAAAGAACATGGAAGGAAGAATACCGAGTACCTAAACAAAGGCTGACCATCATATTTTGATCTAACGATGGGTAACATGTCCAATATCCTCATAATGATGCCCTAGTTATGAGTGCGCACATCCAAAATTATCTAGTGAAAAGACTTCTGATAGATGAGGGTAACGATGTCAATGCACTTTCATGGAACGGCTACAAGGCCATGGGAGGTTCAATAACTGATTTAAAAATGATCAAAAATTCAATCACCAGCTTTTGTGGAGGGATAACCCATCCAGTAGGGGTGGTGGAACTAGAAGTAGAATTTGGAAACCGGGACACCAGAGATATAAAAGCAATCAGATCTTTATTCAATGTGGTAGATCTCTCATTTACTTACAATGGGATCATTGGACGGCCTATCCTGATGAGATTGATGCTGCCATAAGCATCAGGCGGCTAACTATGAAAATCCTTTTAGAAGACTAAGCAATCTCCATACTCGGAGATCAGTCAATGGCCAAATAATGCTATCAAATGGCAGTAAAGCCATGAATGGAAGCATTAGAATCAGAAAAGTAAGGAGTAAAACCAGAACTAGTTGATCAGGTCTAGACTCTATAGATAGCTGAAGGTAACATAATCATAATTGGTGGTGAACTCGATGAGCACATCAGCAAAGAGATTAGTAAGGTTCTACACAAGCATTCAAACAGCTTTACCTTACAAGCGATCGAGATTGAGGGAGGAGATCCTCGAATCGCATCTCACAGCTTGAACATCAACCTAGAAGCCAAACCTGTGGTTCAGAAAAAGCGAAAGTTCACTTATGAAAGGCAGAAAGTAATCGCTGAGGAAACCAAAAAGCTATTAAATGTCAGATTTATCAGAGAAGTTAAACATCTGGAGTGGGTAGCTAATGTGGTACTGGTAAAAAAAGCTAATGGGAAGTACAAGATGTGTGTCGACTACACAGATTTGAATAAGGCATGCCCCAAAGATAACTACCCATTACCAACGATTGATCAGTTGGTAGATTCAACGGCTTGTATAGCTTTGTTGATGCCGCCCAAGGATACCACCAGATTCCAATGAAAGAAGAAGACTAAGAGAAAACATCCTTCGTTACACATGAGGGTCTTTATTGCTACAGAGTCATTCCTTTTGGAGTGAAAAATGTTGGAGCAACATATCAAAGGCTAATGAATCACATCTTCAAAAGTCAGATTGGGAAGAATGTGGAAGTATATATAGATGACATTATCATCAAAAGCTAGCACACGGAACAACATGTTGATAATCTTAAACAAATCCTCGATACTCTCGATCAATATCGGATCAAGCTCAACCCGGATAAATGTGTCTTTGGAGTAAAAGCTAGAAAGTTCTTAGGCTTCATAATTTTAAACAGAGGATAGAGGCAAATCTAGAAAAGATGGATGCTATTCTGAACATGAAAACTCCTAAGATACTGAATGAACTTTAAAAGCTTAATGGCAGGATAATAACACTTGGAAGGTTTATCTCATGCTCAGCCAAGAAATGTTTACCTCTATTTTAAGCCCTGAAAAACTCTAATGTCAGGTAGTGTTGAAGAAATTAAAAAGTTCTTATAATCACCTATATTGCTCAGCAGACCAATTCCGAATGAAGTTTTATATTTTGTATATCTCAATTGGACACGAATCCATTACTGGAGTATTGGTTCAAGAAGAAGGACGCCAGCAAAACCTAATTTACTATGTCAGCAAAATCCTCAGAGGCTTGGAAGTCCAGTATTCTAAATTGGACAAACTCGCCATGATGGTCATCTATACATATAAGAAGCTCAAATAATATTTCCAAGATCACTCAATCGTTGTCAGAACCAACTTCCCCTTACAAAAATCCTCCAGAGGCCTAAAACTTCAGGAAGATTGGTCCAATGGTCTGTTCAGTTAAGTGAATTTGATATTAGTTGTAAGCCTTGCTACCAGATAAAAGCTCAGGCATTGGCAGACTTCATCCAAGAGATGATAATAAAAGAAGCAGTCTTTGTACCTTACCCAGAGTGGAAGCTATACATTGACAGAGCATCTAGGGTTCAAGGATATGGAGCTGGGATTATTCTCATGGGACCAAGTAAGGTCAAAATAAAATATGGAGTCAAAATCAAGTACAATGCCACAAACAACGTAGCTGAATACGAGGCATTGATTGTAGGACTTAAGTTAGCCATTAAGGTGAGGGCCAAAAATCTTAAAATTTACTCTGACTCTCAACTGGTGGTCAACCAAGTCAAAGGGACATCCCAGGTCAAAGAGCCAAGCATGGTTAAATACGTCAAAAAAGTGAGACAGCTCCTAAAGAAGCTTGAACAAGAAGGGGGGCAATGGGAAATACTGCAGATCCCTAAAAGAGAGAACATGAAAGCAGACCTATTAGCAAAATCAGCATTAGAAGATGGTCAAACCTTCAACAAGCTCGAGCTAATTGAGGAACTGACTAAGCCAAGCATCGAAGAGGTGAAAATTATGAACACTCAGGATGTGGCAAAATGGATGAAGCCAATCATTGAATACTTAAACCATGGCACCTTACCTCAAGACAAACTTAAAGCTTAAAAGCTGAGACTCAAAGCTATGCATTACTCCATGTATAAAGGAGAACTCTATAGAAGATCTTTGTCTCACCCATGGTCGAAATGTGTATCTCTGGAAGAAGGCAATTATGTGTTAAGAAAAATCCATGAAGGAATATGTGGAGCTCATGAAGCCCAAAGCTTGTTGGTCAGAAAGGCATTGCTCCAAGGATACTATTGGCCAACTATGTCCCAAGATGTGCTATAGCTTGTCCAAAAATGTCCCAAATATCAGCAGTTTGCTCGGCTAAATCACAAACCATCCAGCATCCCATTGGAAGCCCATGGCCTTTCGCTATTTGGGGGATGGAAATTCTAGGACCTTTCCCAGTCTCAATATCACAAAAGAAGTTCTTGATTATAGCCATTGACCACTTCACCAAGTGGGTAGAGGTCGAGGTAGTTCCAACCATTACAGAGGCTCGGATACAACACTTCTTTTGGAAGGAAATCATTTACAAGTTCAAAATACCACACACTCTGATCACAGATATCGAAAAGCAGTTTGACAATGATAAATTTAAGATATTTTGTTCAAACTTAGGCATCAAGCTCAGGTTCACCTGAGTAGCTTATCTCTAGACAAATGGACAGATGAAAGTTACCAACAGAATCATTATGCAATGATTGAAGAAGAGGCTAGATGAAAAGAAAGGGAAATGGGTTGAAGAGCTCAATAATGTTATTTGGGCATACAGAACAACACCTAAAAATTCAACTAGAGAAACACCTTTCAGACTAACCTACAAAATGGATGTTGTGATCCCTATGGAGATCGGGTCATTAAGCTATAGAGTAATAAGAGAATTGGATCCGAAGATCAACAATATTAATGCTCGAATATGTCTAGACTTACTGGAAGAAAGAAGAGAACAGGCATCCATTATCTTAGAAGCTCAGATTTTAAGAGCCGTTGGATATCACAATGAACATGTTTGACCAAAACAGTTCAAAGTTGGACACCTAGTGCTGAGAAGAGCAAACATCAGCAAAGGCAATTTTGGAACAGGCAAACTCGGACCTAATTGAGAATGCCCTTATCAGATCACCGAAAAAACAACTAAAGGTGCATACAAGATACAAAATTTACAGGGTAAAGAATTGCCCAGATATTGAAACTCAGACAGTCTGAGGAAATATTACTAATAGATAAATTGTACTTAAATAAAGAAATAGAGAAATAAAAGTACTCTTTTCATTGATACTCAAAGCAATTCTACATTCAAGAAAAAGAAGGAAATTATTCAATAATAGCCCCAGATTCTAAAGGCAATCCAACATCAACAAACACTGAACTCGGTTTCTCAGAAGCTTGACTTTCAGTTATTTCAATAGTAGCAGATAATTTCTCTCCAGCAACTTCAGGCTCAGTCAGTTGCTCAGAAGTAGCCCCCTTAGCAGCACTAACTTTCTTTCCTGCAGCCTTCAGGTCTTTTCACTGCTTCAAAGCAGACTTCTTCGCAGCCTCTGCCTCAAAAGCTAGCTTGGTCAGATCACTAGGCATTATCTTCTTCAGCTCAGAGAAATCTAGATCTCCATGTTGAGCGAGCAGTACCCTCCTGAACTTGGACTTGTAAGCCTTAAGAAATTCGGCTACCATTTCCCTATAAGACTTCAAATCTTCCTTCCGGGCATCCTTCTCCTCAGCCCCTTAGAGTGTCCAGGTCGGCATCCTACTCTTCAATTCTTTTGGTCAGTTGGGCCTGGGTATGCTCGAGTTCTTCAATCTTTTTTTGACAAGACTCAACTTCGGACTTCCCCTTCGCCTGCTCTGTCTCTGTAATCTCTTGAGCACACTTTGTCGCGTCAAACTTCTTCTCATATTCCAGCTTAATGGAACAAAGTCTTTCTTCTTTTAAGTAGTTTTCACTCTTTAGGAAGTATTGGTTATCCTTCCACAGCAACAACCCTTGTACTAGCTAGGAAAGGAAAGCATCAAGCCTCAAAAAACTTAAAAATAAATGCAAATTTAAAATTTAGAAAAGTGCCTTTAGTGTTTGTGAAATCAAAGCATTGGGCAGTTTGTCCTTCTCCAGGTCCATCCATCATAATATATCCTTCGAAAGATGTAAGGCCTCAGCATATTGATCCCGAACTTTAGCATTTTGAGTGCTTGGAGGATTCATCTTTTGGAGGATAAATTTCCTCATATCCAAACATCCAGGGATCCGCGAACGTTTGATGAATAACCCGCTTCCCTTTATCAGCTCCTCTTCATCCAGATCTGGCTCTCGAGAACTTTGGTGGTTTTGATAGCCACCACCTGCACTCGAGGTGTCGCCAAATCTTTAACAATTATTAAAGGCAGATTAAAATGAACCTCAAGATCACCTTCCTCCTTGCTCAAGTCTGTGACATCCGAATCTAGACCAAGCGACTCCAATTGCTCATCGTCTACAATGTTCATTCCATCCATAAAAGTGAAATAATAAGCCATTTACAAAATAAAACAAAACAACGAAGTCAAAATATACCTTCAGAAGCTCAAAATTCACCAGCTACAGTCGTATCTCTAGAATAAACTCATCGAATATATCGACGAGAGCAATTCTCGGCAGATGTGCCCTTAGTTATGCTTTCTTTGTGCAACCGGCACACTAATAGTTTGTCCTCCTCAAGTAGACTGGGAAGACGCCTCACTTAGTGGCATTCATCTACCCACATGCGCTGAATATTAATAAAATCTGAAGGATGTTCAACTACAAAAATATATGCCTTCAGGACTTCTGCAAATTCAGAAGCTTGACGAAAATACTATTATTTGGAGTAGCTGACAATGAGAAGGTCAGTTCCCCCTTTTTCTTATTCAAATTATACATGAACTAGAACATCTCTAAGTTTGGTTCTCTATTCTCTCTGTGTGCAAGCTCTATGTATCAGGTTAAGATCCTATAGCTATTAGGATGGAGTTGCCCAGGCGCGATGTTAAACCTATTAAAAAATCCTTAACAAACGGATCCATAGGAAATCGCAGACCACCTTCTAACTGGTCCACATACACTACCATCCTCACCATATTTATAAAAGGCTCATGAACCCTAAAACCTATTTCAATAGTATGCAACAAGAAGTCATTTGGAATACTATATCTTCGCATATACCACACAAACATACTCTCATCCACTCTAGATTCGAATATATCCGACTTCACTTGTTCCCATGGAGCCATCACAAAGTAAGAAGAAGAAGAAAAGTAAATACTAATGAGAGAAGAATATTCAAGAAATTCCAGTAGTAAACAGTAACAAAAGCAGATGAGTGAGTAGAGAACATAAGATAATGCAAGAAGCAAAATGAATAGGGAGGCGCAGTGAGGGTTTTTCTCTATAACAAAATTTGATATTTATAAAGCAAAAGAAGAATCAAGAAGGACATCTGGCACCCTTAGGACGGAATGCTTAAAAGACATCTCTTAAGGGTAAATTGGCCAAATACATCCCTGCCATAAATACTCATTACCAACGCGGTTATCAATACAACTGTCCTTTCAACTGACACAATTCTTCAATGGGACGGCGTGCTGAAAATCTCATCTTCTGACAAACGAACAGACACAACAGTTACACAAATTCAAACTTCAAAAGCATATCAAAAGGCATAAAACTTACAAATCACGCATCTTACTGCCAACTGTTCTAGATCCTCGGGTCGCTATATTGCACCGAGCATCTCACAAAGTTGAGTATATATGGACACTCGCGTCCTTGGGTCGCTATATTGCACTGAGCATCTCTTAAAGTCTAGTATATATGGAAATTAGCACCCTCATGTTGCTTTCTAGCACTGAGGCCTCAAAACTCCAACACTGGCTGGTCACATTCTGCGTGTTGCAACAACACTGGTGCGTTAATCCCTCGGCACGTGTATTAACACTGAGCATTTGTGTAAGTCCAGATGGCATCTCCTTATTTCACTCAGACATCTAAAATTCGAAGACTCGGTACCAAGCATCTCAACTTTTTATGACTGAGGCTGGCCACCTCAGCTCACCTTTCAACATCAACATTTGATCCTCCGTCTCTTCATCATAACTCTTTACTCTCAGTTATCATCACCGCATATGCCGAACTTCAAAAATCTCAGACATAAATATCCTACCACACTTGTGGGGGGACTCTTGATACCCCTTAGGTAAATTTCTATTTAATTAATGCTTTATTTTCCTAAATAAAAGGTTACTTGTAGAACAAGAATGTCTAAGTCAAATAGGAAAAGGAATTCCTTATCAGGAAGAGTCTCGGATCATGAAGGAAAACCTCCTAAATAAGAACAAGTCCTACATAGAAGAGGAATCCTATTTCTCTCAGGTTTGAACATTATACTCTCTATAAATACTCCTTACTTCTCCCTCAATTACTCATTCTATTTCTTTAGCTTACTGCTCTCTCTCTCTTTACATTCTCTCTCTAACTTAACCATCGTAGGGTTTCTGGGAGAAATTCGACATATCACCTTTTTTTTTATTGATCACTTGACTGCAGGACTCGGAGATTCCAAAATCAAATTATCAATTGTATTTAAAAAATTTATTGATCATCTCTCCTTCTCATTACCTTTTCAATGAATTTTATCTTATTTTTTATTTTAATTTATTACTTGTGTTGTTATACTTTATAATTGTTACCAACTTTTTCAATAATATATATATATATTATTTGACTTGAAATTCATAATTTTTACTTAAAATATTTAATTTTTATTTTTATTAAATATCATACTCTGTACAAAGCGACTCATCAACTTTTTGTACCATATCTCTTCCTCTTCTTTTTGCACCATCATAAGGTAAAATTTTCTCTTCACAACGTTTTCTTTTTGTTAAAAGAAATCTTTAATTTTAATTCTATTTTGCATTTAATTGGCTTGAAATTTATAATTTATGGTTGAGATATTTGATTGCTATTTGTTATTAATTTATATTTTTTATACAAAGTTATATTCATTTTAACATCACCATCTACATCGACCATAAAGCAAACTATTTTATTTTTATAATAATCTTTCTTTACTAAAATGAACTTTTAATTTTAATTTTTAATTTATAGATTTATTTTACATTTATTTAACTTGAATTTTATTATTTTTATTTGAAATGTTTCATTTCTATATTTTATTTTATTAATTCCTATCTATTATATAATTTACATAGAATTGGTTCGTGATGAAGTTTCTATTCCTTTCTTTTTTATAACGATTTTAAATTTATTATGACAAATATTATTTTTCTTACATGATAAATTTCTTTTAAATGTTTTTTATTTTATTGCTTCCAAATCTATTTTCATATTTTATTTTTTCTTTTATGAAACATTTTATTTCTAATCAACTAAATATCAAAATAATATGAAACTAACCTATAAAATTAAAATGATTATAAATAAATAAAAATTAATTATATAATAAATGACTACTTACTTATATGAAATTAAAATTAATTACAATCATAAGCACCTAATTAATTATAAATTAAAACAATATACTAAAAATTATAATAAGTTACTAAAACTATATCATATTAAAATTAATTGTAACAACAATTGACTAACTAATCATAAATTAAAATAAATGTAAAAGTAACATCTAAAATTGAATAGGTTATTAATAAAAAATTTAAATAAAATTAATGAAATAATAAATGACTATTTACTTATATGAAATTGATGTTATTTACAATAATAAGTACCTAATTAATTATAAATTAAAAATATAAAATAACCTACAAAAGTATAGTTTTTATTAATTAGATAATAAGTTATTAAAATTACTTGTAACAATAAATGACTAACTAATTGCAAGTTAAAATAATGTAAAGGTGACTTATAAAACTGAATAGGTTATTAATTAAAAATTAAAATAACTAATTAGATAATGAGTGACCAATTAATTATATGCCATTAAAACTGATAACTCTGAATTGATATCATACCGTGGAACTTGCATCGACGAGGAAGCCGGGTGAATGGGGTGGGGTTTCTCCCACAAACACTCCGAAGATTAAGTTAGTATTTATATGATGAAATAATAATAAAGCAAATAGAGTATGATAAGGAATGTAGAATGAGTGTGTGATGGAATGATGGAATGATGGCTTGGTGTAGAATATGTGAATGAATGATCTCTCCCCCATATGAGATGTAATGAGATGTATATATAGTGAGAGATTGACTCAAACCTCTTAGGAATAGAATTCTTTATAGTTGTAGGATTGCCATGTTTAGGAGAGAGTATACTTTCTTATCAAACTTTCTTCTTATTTAAGTATTCTTCCTCTTTAGGAATTATAACCCTTATTAGAATAGGATATCGATATGGGGTATCAAGAGTCCCTGCTAAAAGTCTATTTAAATATTTATGTCTGACATTTTTGGAGTTCAGTAGATGCATTAAGGATAAATCGGAGTAAAGAGTGCTAAATGAGAGATAATGATGATCTTCATTGATGCCAAAAAGGTGAGCTGAGGTGGCCAGCCTCAGTCACTGAAGGTGAGGATTATCGGTACCGAGTCTTCAAATTTTAGATATTAGAGTGAGATAACAAAGAGATGCCAGCTGGACATATGGATGCTCGGTGTTAACAAAGCGTCCTGAGGGATTAACCCACCAGTGTTATTGCAACATGCAGAATAGGACCAACTAGTGCTGGAATTTAATGCTTGACATCCTGAGGGATTAACCCACCAGTTTTATAGTAATATGCAGAATGGAACCAGGTAGTGCTAGAGTTTTGAAAGTAAACCTCAATGCTGAAAAGCGACCTGAGGGTGCTAGTTTCCATATATACTAGACTTTATAAGATGCTCGGTGCTGAAAAGTGACCCGAGGATCCAAGTTTCCATATATACTAGACTTTATAAGATGCTCAGTGCTGAAAAATGACTTGAGGATGCAAGTTTCCATAGATACTAGACTTTGTGAGATGCTCGGTACTGAAAAGCAACTCGAGATCTGGAGAAGTATTCAATGTTGCTCGGTTTTGTATTTTGATAACTCTGTTGATGATAAATTTCTAGCTAGAGTAATGATTGATGTTGAGTTCAAGCATTTTTACTAATGTTGATATTTATTTTACGGAGCATTGTTGTTTGTAGTATTTTTGCAAAAGGAAGGATGTTGTGATCCTAGAAGTGAGTCTGAGCCCTTTCAATTTGAACTCTATAATATGGGATAGTAATTTAGTGAGGGTTTTGAAATGATGTAATATTGGCTTTGAAGGACCAAATTTGGGTTTGCCCAATCTGAGTCGTGAGATGATAGTTTTTGTGAAAGGCTAAGGTTGCACCAAAATATAGGGTACTGTGTGGTGCTAGCTAGGATGTCTTACACTTTAATTTATATGGCTGTGTGGTGGATACTTGACTCTGTCCTTGAATTTTTCTTGTTAAATATTCTTTAAAATTTTCATGAACAATGATATGCTATAGAGTAAGATCTACCTGAGTGTTGTTTAATCCGGCTTCGAGCGGGAGCCATCATTTATTGTCTGAGTATGAATAAGTGCTTGTTTGTATTAGTGTTGCTTAATAATGTGTCTAGTGTCATTTGATAATTTCTGCATTTTTATGCTAAGTGAGATGATCAACATGTCTTATTACTTAGAGTGATTGGTGCTTAAAGTAGCATCTCAAGCAAATACACTTTTCTTATCTCTATAGTGGTAATGTTGTTGTCCTACCTCTTGAAGTAATGAATATTTATGTCCATTTAAGTTGTTCAGTTGTTGCCCAAGTGATTTTGAAGGTGTTCCCATTGACTTGCTTATTTTAAATATCCGAGCCTTCATTAGGTGCCATGCAAATACGCTGTCCAAGTTTGTGTGTATCCAGCTCCTTGGCATTTTGTGTGTATTTAGCTCCATGCAAATATACTATCCAAATATAATGCTCCGAGACTAATAGCTAGATCAAGGTCCCAAATGCCATGATTTTTTATCATTGATAGTTCTGAGTATCGACGTTAAGGTGCTCAAAGTAGCATTTATACTTATTGATAACAAACAATAAAAGAAAGAGAATCTTGGGATCGTTTGATCTCCCTTAGCTATTAATGGTAAGATCTTAATGTATTGTGAAGATATAATAACATAATTAGCGCAAATTTTTCTCTATGCATAGAGCTATAATATGGTGCATCTTTATTTTATAAGTGTGCATATAAATATATGAATAAGTTCACTTAATGAGTCATAGTTACTTCGAAAAAATAAATAACAAAAAGAAGACTTATCTCGGTGAGTCTTCAGTGTTCATATAGATATACAAATATCACAGGTGATAGTGTAATCATTTTTATGAGCATGTATCTTCAAATAGAGGTGTAAATGTGCTTTCATCATATATATTATATGAAAATAAATAATCAAATGATTTAAGAAAGATAACTTATCTCTTGATGTACGCTTGTCCCTCCTTTGATCAGTCAACAAATATTTATGTTCATAATTGCTCCATTGTTGTTGAGAAAATTAAGGTCTCTAAGTTAAAGCTATTAGTCTAGTCCGAGTACCTCCAATATGCCATTGAAGCGAAGTAATGTCCGCCTATTGAAACTGATACAAAGTCGAATATGGTTGAGGCATTGGAGTCTTTTCATTATAATGGTATATTTTCTTTTCCATTGAACACCGGACCTCAAAGTGACCCTATTTGATTCTCATGCCAGGAATAACGCCTTTTTTAACTTTTAGGTCTTGATCTTGGTTTGTCAAATTTGACACTATGGCCTCTTGCAGCTGTATCTTCTTAATATCTCATGCCTGATAGTATCATTTTGGCCTTTAGCCGAACATTGTAATCCAAGCTCGTTAGAACATGTGTCTTTGAGTTTCCAAATAGACATATCACGATCATATAAAGAACTAAGGCTGTCGTTGGAAGTTAAGTGATTGGTCATGACTTTATCTGTTGCTCAATTGATTTCGAAGAGAACCATTGTTGACTCTAAAAAATCATATGATTTGCTTGGCACAAAACCAACTGTTCTGATGCTTATTCTAAGGTTGAATCCGAGTATCTTCTCATTGTGTATTCATCAGCTCATGAATATTTCTATGATGAGTTTTGCCTAGCTCTGATGAGTTTTCTAATAGAAATTATGTCTAACTATTTGTAAGTTTTGGTGCTTGGGTTTTTGATGTCCAATGCTCGTTCAAGTTGATAATCGGATATCCAAGGCTTCGATGATTTTAGCCGTTGTTGACTGCTTTGTGAAGATACCATTCAACTAAATATCCAGCTGGATCCTCTCTTTAATTTTTAATCTGACTATCTCCATCCTTGGATGCTCAGCGCGTGATTGTTTAAAATAAAACTTTAATTCAGACTCATGTCTGAAACTTGATAATCGAGTATCAGATGTTCCACCGTCTTTTAGATTTTTGATGCTCAGTTATTCGTTGTTCGATTCTTGGTGCTCGCTACTCAGGCTTGGTGGTTGCTTAATTTCTAAAGCTCAATTCTCAAATGGCCCTCTTCCTTTTTCCTTTATTCTATCTTCTAAAAGTTTCTCGGTCTTTTTTGATACACTAAATATGTATGGCCTTCGAAACTTGTACATCTACCTATATGGTCCTAATTGTATTGCAGGTTCTGAAGAATTTAGGTTTCTGCTTAAGAAGCTTGGCTTATATTATCGAAAATGAATTTGCTAAGATTCGAATTCTAATGAACAACTGTGTCCAAATTTCATTGTTGAATGCTCGGTGCTTGAAGATTAGCTTAAGGCCTTCCTCCACTGTCTTCATTATTTTTTTTGTACTGAGAGTGGCATCTTCATTTGCTTATCAGCTCTTATGCTCAAATATTATGGCTCCTTCAAATTGAGACTATTGTGCTATGAAGTTTGATTTAGTGAAGTTTTGTGATTCACATTTAAGCTTCATAATTTGATGTTTTGTGATATTGACAGCGTGAAGCACCTCAATATCGATTCAAGTTTTGATCCAGGCTCTTCAATTTATATTGTTGCCTGATACTCCGTGCTCGATGGGTGCTTAATAAGATTTTGATTTTTGGGTTGTCTCATTTATTCAAGTTCTTCTAAAAAGAACAATGTCCTATCAATGCCAAGCTTTACAACGCCGAATGACAATCTTCTTGCAACTGTAAATGATCTTTAGAAGTTGTCGCAATAAGAGAACATTGAAGAGCATGTAGCTACGAGCTCTGAACTATTATTAGAAAGCTTCAAATTTGGCTATGAGGAAGTTAACTCTAAGCTAGGATGAGTATTAACTGATATTCAATCGTCAGCCTTTAAGCTGCTAAAATCTATTTCATTGGTTGAACTTAAACTGCTCTTCAAGCTTGCCGCTCTGGTTATAATGGTTTATTTGCTGAATAATGTTGTTTCCATCATGTAAAGCAACACATAAGCTTGCCAAAATGCCTGCCTTAAAGTAGCCATCTTTGACATCTTGTGATGGCCAGGAAACTCTTTTTTTTTACTTTCCTACCTTATTAGTAGAGGACGAAGATTTTCGGTCCGTTTCGAGTAAAAGAATGTTTTTTCGCAAAGTATTCAATGATGTATGATCACGAAGTTGCTTTGCCACCACCTGTAGAATCAAGATTCCTTCTAGAGGATGATTAGGAGCTCTGTCTCGTTTCAAGCATTGGTTTAGTTATTCCCTTGAATAAAAAATCAAACGGTAGAGAGACGGAGATTCTGTTCCATAAATTCTTATAATTTCTTCCTTCAAGTTTGTAACATCCTTCTATGTTTTTTTGTTCTTCAATACCATGGCACAAATAACTAAGGTTGTGTGCACATATGGCTACATTGAACTGTCCATACATATAATCCAAAAAACTTTAAACTTTAACACAATTTAAGTTAACTTTCATATGCATGCCATGAGAATTTGGATCTTCTTCTCATTCAGGTGGCCTTGCTTGCAGAGATAAAATAAATAGAGTTGATTTTTTACACGAACAAGTCTGAGGAAAGTGTTGGTTTAATTGCTTGTTTGAATTTTTGAGCTAAATTTCAGCAAGCAATGCTAATTCGGAATAAAATTTAGTTGCCTAGCTCTTAATTATTTTTAACGAACAAGACAAGCTAGGTTCTCACAGACGGCGCCACTTGATAACTCCAAATTGATATCTTGTTGTGGAACCTGCATGAATAAGGAAGCCAGGTGAATGGGGTAGGGTTTCCTCCATAAACACTCTGAAGATTAATTCAGTATTTGTATGAAGAAATAATAATAAAGCAACTAGAGTAGAATAAAGGATGTAGAATGAGTATATGATGAGGTGATGGAATGATGGAATGATGGCTTGATATAGAATGTGTAGAATATGAGAATGAATGATCTCTCCCCCATATGAGATGTAATGAGATGTATATATAGTGAGAGATTGACTCAAACCTCTTAGGAATAGGATTCTTTATAGTTATAGGATTACCTTGTTTAGGAGAGAATAGACTTTCTTATTAAGCATTCTTCTTATTCAAGTATTCTTCTTTAAGGATTATAACCCCTATTAGAATAGAATATCGATATGGGGTATCAAAAATTAATTACAATAATAAATGTCTAATTAGTATATAGTTGCTGAATAAGAAATTAAATTAAAACTAATTGTTATAATAAGTGTCCAATTAATAATAAAGATATTGAATCATAAATTAAAATAATATAAAAGTAAGCTATAAAATTGAATTAATTATTAATTAAAAATTAAAATTAATTAAACAATAAGTGACCAAATAATTCTATGATATTAAACTTAGTTACAATAATAAATGTATAATTAATTATAAAAATATAAAAATTAAAATTAAAATTAATGATAATTAATTATATTAAATTTTTTAATGTCTCACTTTATATACATACATATACATATATATATAAGGGAAAAGGTACAAAACACCTCTAATATTGTGCCCTAATCTCACATTTACCACTAACATTTTTCAAGGTGCATATATTTAAACTCTTATTACAAATGGCGTTAATTCTCGCTGCTAGTGAGTTCCATTATTATTGATATGCATAAAAAAAAAATATTAGATAAAGGTACATTTTTGCACCTAATGTTTATAATAAGGGACAAATTTACCCTAAAATTACCCATATATATATATATATATATATATATATATTTGACATTCTAACCCCCTTGTACTCTCAACTTTTTTGACATTTCGCCCTTATACTTTTATTTTGGCACATTGTACCCCCGCACTTTTATTTTTCAACACATTGAGCCCTTATTTGATGGAAAGGGATAACGACAATTAAAAAATATCCAGTTTAGTTCTTGTAATTTTAATTTTTTCTATTTAATCCTTATAATTTTATTTTTAACAATTAAATACTTAAAATTTCTAAAATAATTCAATTAAATTTATTAAAAATTTCAAAAACTTTATATTTTTAATTTTTATCTAATTGCAATGTAGATCATTTATTTTTAGTAGATTATAATATTAGAAATATGTATAATTTTAGAAATTTTAAAAATATTTATAATAAATAGTGTGGATTTTAATTGTTCATTAAATAGTTAAATAATTAAAAGATAGTAATGAAAAATAATACACGACAAAATTTTAACTAATAAAAAAGACATAAGCTATTTAGTAAATGAAACATAATAAATTATATTCGCACATATAAAATTTATCATATCTATCCAAATATATTTATAATTGATGTCCAAAAAAATATTATATAATTTATAATTTAGAATAAATGATTGATATATTATTTTTTATCACTATATATTTTTTTTAAAAATTTACAATTGTAAGAGAGATGACTTTGTGCAAGATAATATTCAACATCAAGTATTAATTTAAATTTAATAACTTTAAAGTTATATTATAGTAAATAAAAATTTTATATGTGTGAATATAATTTATTATGTTTCATTCACTTAATTGCTAATGTGTCTTTTTTATTAGTTAAAATTTTTTCATGTATTATTTTTTCATTAATAAATTTTAATTATTTAAATGTTTAATGAACAATCAAAATCTACACTATTTATTAAAAATATTTTTAAAATTTCTAAAATTATATATATTTCTAATATTATAATTTACTAAAAATAAATTATCTACATTTCAATTAATAAAAATTAAAAATTTATAGTTTTTGGAATTTTTAATAAATTTAATTGAATTATTTTTGAAATTTTAAGGATTTAATAGTTAAAAATAAAATTATAAAGATTAAATGGAAAAAATTAAAATTATAAGGACTATACTAGATATTTTTAACTGTCGTTATCTCTTTCCGTCAAATAAGGGCTCAATGTAAAAAATAAAAGTGCAGGAGTGTAATGTGCCAAAATAAAAGTACAAAGGTGAAATGTCAAAAAAGTTATAGTACAGGGGCCATAGGATGGTTTATTATATATATATATATATATCTATATATATATATATATATATATATATATTCCTATTAACCCATTAGTTAAAGGGAAAATGCTCCCTTTTATTCTCAACTATAGGCCAATTTTCTTAATAATTTTATCTTTTAATTTGTATCCATTTAGACAGTTAACTTTTCAATTTCTTTCTATCACGACCCGAACTAAAGGTACGTGACCGGCATTAGAAAATGGGGATACATAAAATAACCGAAACCCGTAGCGAGCCTTAAAAAATTTTCGCGGAATAAAACAATACGCTTAACAATAAATTATAATAAATGCACAATATTAAAAGCATAAAACAATATTCTTTAAATACAATATTTAAAAGTCAGGTACAATCAGAATATTGATAATATATATTTTAAATTAAACTACTGTGGTGTCTAGAATTCAATTACATAGTATACAAATCAAATTAACATACATAATACAGCCGGTGAAGAATGAACTCAGCGCAAACGATGGATACTAGAAGACAGACTGTGAGGTCCTGAAAAAAATAATTTGAGGGGAATCAGACCTCACTGAGTGAACAATTTTATAAAATGCATGCTGATTTTAAAACCATTTGTTAAAACCCTTTTTAAAACAATATAACATAAAATAATTATAATTATTAAAATTATTTATTTTTCTCGATAATATTTATATCAAGTCTCTTTAAAACTCCTTAAATCAATTTAATATGAAATCCTCGTATAAAATATTTAAAATATTTATTTTGGTGGAAAACTTGGTAGAACACCTAAACCATTATTCTACTAGCCTTTCGGCTCTCTTAATCCAAGTGATTGCCGTCCCGAGAGCAATGCATCAACCGAGTAACTGCCACAATCATTTCACTTATTCCATATTGATGTCCCGACAACAAGCTCAACCGAGTTATATCCCTTTTTCTTTTCTTTTATCGGTCCGAGAGCACTAGCTCCACTGAGCTCTAACCATTTACATTTTAATCACAGACTGAGATATTACCCGTGCGCACGTGGTCCTAGTAATACCCACTAGGTAGCACGTTCTACCATTATCTCCAAATCAATTCGAATTATAAATAATTAAATCAAATATATAAATAAATCATTAAATAATGAATAAATAAACAATTAAATCAATAAATAAAACATAACGAATAATTTTTCTTTTAAACATGCTTTATTTTTAATTGCTAGAAAAAATACCAAAACCACACAACACGGATCTTATAAAATTAACTCACAGGTTGAGCGTGTTGGGCGACGTGTTCTCTGTTGCCCTGGTACTACAACTCGTGCCCCAAAGTTATCTAAAATAAATAATATTTATTTAAAATATGCTCGTAAAATAAAATAAATTAAATTCAAGAAAATTCTTGAAATTATGAAAACTAAAGAAATAACAAAACTGACTCGATTTAAGACACAACTCATCTAAAACTAGAATTTTGACACATGCCGATGTCACGCTTTAGGAGAAATCTACCAAAAATTTGGCAGAGTCTCCTCTGTAAAATGGACATCTCTCTACTAAAACTAGAGTCGTTCCTGTACGAAAATACACTTTGAAAATTCTCACAACATCAAATCTCAGGTTGGGCCCCCAAACTACATTAAATATCGAACCGAGAACCAATTTCACCACAACCAATAAAATAATATAATTTTCAATAAATTACCAAAAATCATAAAATCTCATTTAAATACCACAATTTAATTTATTGCCACAATAAAACATAAAATATATTTATTTTCAAATAAATAGTAAAATTCTAGCTTATACTTAAATTTTCGTTAATAAACATACATAATTCAAATCTTACAATTAAATTAACATTAATTGCAAATAACCATTTAAATTACTTAAATACATTATAAAGTTAGCAAATAACTCATTTAGGCTTAAAATAATAAATAAACTTATTATTCA
>CATIWM010344759.1:0-17360 GCA_949671775.1 Mallotus repandus | reverse complement strand
TTTAGAGTTGAATTTTAATAAATTTTAAATAGGAAATAATTTAATTTAAATAGTTTTTGGGTCTAATTAGGAGTTTGTTTAGTAATTAGTATTTGATTAGGATTGTTATTATTATTTGTTTATTTAGGAAGATATATTTAGTGTTAATTAATGTTTATCTTTTGTAGGTGGACCCGGCCAATTAAGGAGAAAATGAAGAATTTAAAGTTGAATTTTCAAAACTTCCAAAAGCTTCAAGCCAATCGAAGCCATATTTAAGCCATGCAAGCCAAATTATATTTGGATGATTAGGAAGTCGTGTGATGATAAGAAAGTCTACTATTTTGCAAATTAAGAAGATTTGAGACCAAAGTGGACTCTCCCTAACCCTAGCTCTATATAAAAGGAAATTAAAACGCCTTTTGGGGGCAGGACGAATGGAGAGACAGAGAAGAGGAGAGACGCAGAGGCAAGAGACCAGACGGTCAAAGGATTCGACAATTGTTAAACAACTTTATTCTTCTTCATATTTTGTTCATGGATTTTTCTATAGTCATGCACAGCTAATTTTCTTTTAGAATCTCGGTTAGGAGTAGCTATTCCATTATATGAATTGAACACAAGTAATTTATTTAATTTGAATTTTAGTTAATTTTTTGTGTTGCAATATTATCTAGTTATCATTTCATGCATAAATTCACCAACGAGAGTTAGGGGAATTTATTAGCTTAAGAACTTAAATCACTCAATTACGAGAGTAGGTGAGCTCTTCAAGGAGTCACGACAGTTTAGACAATTTAATCATGGTAACAAATTAATTGCTAAAAATCTTAATGAGCTAAGATTAATAAGAGTAGGTTAGATTTTAATCCTTGCATGCTTAATTGAACTTGAGAGAGTCTTTAGGTAATTAAGAGCAATTACCCTTAATTGAATTCAAAAGATTATTTATTTTATAATATGTTCAAGATTAGAATGGAATAGTGAAACTAAACCTAAATTCTAAGTATTAAATATCTTATTTCAGTTTAGTTTATTTAAGTTATTTAAATTTTATAATTGCTCAAATTCTTTACTCGGTTTGCTAGCTAAGTTATACGTAAAAATAATTGGTAGTCAATATACAGTCGTCGTGGAAATGATATCTTATGTGCTATAATCACGATTCATGCACTTGTGAGTTTTGAAAGCAACAAGTACTCCAATGTCAGCATGCATTAAAGCACTTTTATATATCAAGTAAATTCAATTCATTTTGCATCCTAAATTTCACAATCCTTGAAATTTCTATCAATTTTTTGTAGGGTGTATGGTCTTTACAAAGGAACCATACAAGTTGAAGGTAAATAATTAATCCATATAATATTGTTAGAATTGCTTTTTTTTTTTTCAAAAAAAAAAGCAAAAGAAAAAGAACATTAATTAATAAGTAAGTATGATTTGCAATTATAGTTTTCTAATGGAAATGTGGTGCATTAATCTTGAGAACAGTATGTGGAAGATGCATGTGGAGAAAATATTGATAATTCTATCAACATGATGACCTATAACACCTCAAATCCGTATGACTTGGAGGAATTACATGTTATGTGTATTTTTTGTTTTTTTTTCCCCGAATTTTTTTTTTTTCAATTCTTGAAAGGCTCAATAAGCAAAAATGAAATTGGCTGATCAATCTTGGCTTTGTTGGTTTTTTTTTATTATTATAAAATATTTTGTTAGTCTGCTAAGTTGCATATCTACACAAACTTCCTGAGAATTGTCCTTGAAGTTTTAAATGCAATTTTGACATATGCCCTGCCACGCAATCCTGAGGTATTATTCCATACATAGGTTCAGTTTTTTACGTGTTTTTTCCTTATAATCACGAAATCATGTATTGTTATTGTGTTTCCAACATTTCTTCTTTATGCATTGTGGCAGGTTATATATGCTATTATGCACAGGCAGGAGGCATTTCAGCCATTTAAGAATCATCCATGCTTCAATGAATTGATTGAAAATATATACATGGTAGGTTTTTCAAGTAAAACTTGTTCCATCTTTATTTCTGATGAATCTTGTGCCTTTTTAAAGCATAACCTTAGCAATACTTTTTAAAGGCACAACCTTAACAACACTTTTTAAAGGCATAACCTGTTCTCCCCTCTTTTATAATTTTTCACTACTTGAATGATATCTTTGTGTCTGAATGTATTTTGAATTATAGAAGTCACCTGTGACCTGTGCAGGTTTTAGATTTTTTCAATAGTCGCATGGATGCACAAACTAAAGATGGGGAGTGGTCGGTAGAGAAAGTCCTCCAACTCAAGCTTTAGAAATTGTTTGTGCCATTTTTATAATGCATGATTTTTTATTTCAACAGATGTTTACTCAATTACATTTCTCATATGAACAAGAGAGTCATCCAGAGGAGTTCTTCACTCCGTACATTTGTCACCTGGCATTGACCTACTGGTATATTTCTGCATATATTTACCCTGCATGAGTTAATTAATGCGTCAATATTTTTGAATTTTGACAGATTATCTGTCCATTTGCTCATTTGTTTGTTTGTTTTACTATACTTTCGCTGTGTATATAATTTTTTTTTATGTTCACTAGAAAGCTAGGCCTAAGATTATATTCTGAGTTTTGGGCAATTTTTTCACCTCCTGATACCACAAACAAAAAGTGCCATTGTAAGTGAAAAAGGAATGTCAATGCCTAAAGTTCTAGCTCATGTTCCACCTCTATTTGAAGATGCTAAAAAACTCCATAAAGCTTTTCAAAGTCTCCTATTTGAGTCTTCTTTTGCCATTAATTTTTTTTTAAGTCTTCTCTATGTTTAATTAATTAATGAATAGTTACTTTTAGTTGTATATTGAGATCATGGTCAAGATCATTCTTAAATTAATGAAAGATTCTAATTTCTCGGGGGGTTTAATTTGATTATTAGTTGCTGTGTGTGTATTGATTTAATGATATTGTTGTTGTTATTTACCATTAGAACTTTTGAAGGAGAATAAGACGATGTTGGACAAGCTATATGAGAGAAGGACACTCAAGGAAAAAACAAACTAATTGTTGAGATAAAAAAAAGTGCTAAGGAAAGCATATGATTAACAGTCTCAAAGCTATCACTGATATTTTGACTGCATTGTTTGGTTGTCTGAGATAAGCAAATGTACTCCAATTGAATTAAATTAGAGGTTAAATGTTTATTTTATTTTTATTTTTTAATTTTAATTTTATAATAATATTTTTTTTATTTATGTAAACTTAATGTGTGTATGTATGTATATATATGTTTTTACAATTAATTTATTATTATAAAAAAATTAAATCACAATCTGCACGCATCACGAGACTATGAATTAGTATTAATGAAAACTATTAGCTTTGTGAGAAAATGGCTACCCCCTTGTATACAAATTAATAAATTGACACCTTATGTACAATAGCCTCAACCTATATATGTTTAGTTTTTTTTTTAATAGGGAAGCCGTATGATCTAAATTTTAATGGACTACACAATAAGAAGCAGTCTTTCCCTTTTAAATGAACGATGTTAAAAATCGAACCTTATATCTTAGAATATTTTCGAAGAGGAGTTACTACATAACTACTTTTTCATTGCATGTTTAGCTTCTTTTAGCCTACTCACTCATATAAGTTTTATTGAAAATAGTTCTACACTTTGCTTCAAAATTTCAATTTCATATATTTACCTCGGGTTAATTTCACCCACGATACCCAAAATTAGCCTTATTTCCCATTAAATTATCTGAATTTGTTTTCGTCCTATAAAACCTCCAAGTGTTCGAATGGATCCCATAAAAATACTTAGAGCCATTTTTCGTTCATCGGTGATAACATGGTGCCTATCTGGATGCTTATATGGAAGGAACTCCTGACATCTTGTCAGGAATTGCACACATGGCGCCACATCATCAACGCATTAGCGCCATGTGGCAATTTTTTTTTTTTTAGAAACTCACATTAGCTGATTAGCCACTTCTTTCTCTCTCTTTCAACTCTCCCAAAATCCGTTAAAAAAAACTCCCAAAATCCGATCATTTAAGATCTTTCAAGAGTAATCCATTTAAGAGCTTCTTCATCATCTTCTTCTCTTGAAGATCTTGAAAAAACATCACCAGTATTTTTCCATCTAAAATACCCTCCGCCTCCTCTTAAACTACTACTAGCTCTATAAAGATCAGCACTATCCATAGCTTTTTAACAAAAAATCAAAACCCTTTACAGACTATAACAACAAACACCCACCACAACCTTGATATTCCTTTAACTTTTAACTTTTGAATTTTTGAATAGAACCCAGGTCAAAGAACTCGTATCCTCCGAATAAGGCATAAGCTACTCATTGCAATAAGCGATTCAACTCTCCCTACCGCCGCCGCCTCCTCCACCGCTACACCCTTGCTTTACTGTTGCTGCTGTTAAGAGAAAGGACAAAGATAAGAAGAAAAAAGCCACGAAAACTCTATTACAACTCCAACCTCCTCCTCCTGTCTCATCCACCATTAAATTACCCATCTCTGGATTGCCTCAGAGCAAGCTCCAAAATGGGTTTAGTGGTAAGAAACCCAAGATTGCTTTTTCTTATGTCATAACTATTTTTGTGATTGTGCTTTACTGCTGCTACTTCTTTTTTTTCTTATTCATTTTCTTCTTCTCATTCAAAATTCTTGAGGACTTATGGTGAGGAGGGGTGTGAAGAGAAATTGGTGAGATTCAGAGGCAAGTTAATGAAATCGAGAAGAGGATTTTGATGGAGGAAACTGTGGAGTTGATATTTTTCATTTTTATTTTCATTTAGCTATGAATTGATGAAGAGAGATCGGGTTTTGGGTGAATTAATTCTGAAAATCATGGTAGTGGGTGTGGTGGTAGAGGCGGCAGAGTTGGGTAATTTAATGGTGGATGGTAGATCCTCAACAGCAGCCTTCTCTTTGGAAGGTAAAGAAATTGAAATTGGTAATGAAAATGGAAATGGACATGGGTATTTTTTTGAGGGTAGGATTTTAAGTAATAGTTATAAGATTGATAATGTTGTGGAGGAAATGGAGAAGTTGGGATTGAAGGAAACAAAATAGAAGATTTAGAGTTGCGAAAAGGGGTAAGAATTCCGCTACCTTAGGAGATTTTGCAACCATTGTTAAAGTTGCTTCTTTTGATTGTTTTTGTACTACAATTATCTAGCTTTATCATGGTAGTGAGTGTGGCGGTGGAGGCGGCGGCAGAGTTGTCTTCCGAGAAGAAAACTAGGAGCAGGCCCATGCCCTAGTGGTTGTTGTTGCTGCTGCTCTCGGCTTTGGATTTGGCAGTGATACCCATTCTATGTTCGGTTCTTGTTTGTTTGTGTTTAGATTGTAAAGCTTTGAGTTTTTTTCAATTCAGAATTTATGAAGAGAGATTGGATTTTGAGAGAGGAGAAAGAGAGAGATGAGTGGCTAATCAGCTAATGTGAGTTTCTTTTAAAAAAAAAAAAAGAAATTTGCCACGTGGCAATGATGTGTTGGTGATGTGGCGCCATGTGTGCAATTCCTGACAAAATGTCAAGAGTTCCTTCCACGTAAGCATCCAGATAGGCACCATGTCATCATCGATGAATGAAAAACGGCTCTGAGTATTTTTTGTGGGATCCATTCAAACATTTGAAAAATTTTGTGGGACGAAAATAAATTCGGATAGTTTAATGAAAAATATGGCTAATCTTGAATATCGTAGGTGAAATTTACCCATTTACCTCAAATTCAACTATGTTTGTTGCATTTAGCATTGGTTACTAGTATATAATTAAGTTAATAATTCTTGGCAAAGATTAGATTTTTTTAAAAAAAATTATAATAGTTAAGTGATATTATAAATTATTTTTCAGATATTTTACTAGATTCAGTATTTTTAGTACGTATAAAAGAATATTATTTCTGTTAAATTTAAAAATTCACCAAAAAAAAACGCAAAAAGACCACATGGCTAGTGAATTATCGTATGATCAAGTAAAATGTGTTCGCAAACAAAAGAAAATTGCATGATTTGGTCTTCCGATATTTTCAATATGGAATAAACCAATTGTAGTCGTTTCAAAAGGGTGCTGCCTTGAACCACGATGAGCAGGCAACAGCGAATCGATGACCCATCTCGAACAAATCCATGCCCAAATTTTCAAGCTCAGCCTGCACTTGCAAGGCATTTACAAGCTCATGGCCTTTTGCACTGACCCATTTAGTGGAAAAATGAACTTTGATCAAAAGATCCTTAATTTCATACAGAACCCAGTTTATTTCTTTTAGAATATAAAGACCAGAAGCTGTAAAACAGGCCATATATATATATATATATAGAGAGAGAGAGAGAGAGGGAGAGAGAAATAATTAGTATTGGAGATTGTGACACAACCAGTGTTATCGTGACCTACAAAATGATAAAAATGCTCACCTTTTCAGTTGATAGAGCCTTACATATGGTCATATATATATATATATATATATGCTCACCTTTTAGTTGATAGAGCCTTACATATCGCTATAGCCTATATATGTATATTGGCTGATAGAGTGGCAAAATCAGTTGTACTGTCTACTCTTCCTGCAAACAGGGTTTGTAATGTCCCTGAACAACTTTTGTCTTTGCTTTAATGTTATTTTAGTTTGTTTCTGATAAAAAAAAAAAAAAACAACTCTTTTTTTCTTATCTAAATTGAGCGTAGATTTTATGCACCCATTTGTTTTTAGGGTAATTGATTGGGAGATGTTTCAGAGGGTGAATTACGTGGGTTTGTGACAAAAACTGGTCTTGAGTACGTACTTATGTGTATACCTCTCTCATTGACATGCATGCAGCTAGTTTGGTTAACTTGATATGATAAAGAAGATGTTTGATGAAATTCCTGAAAGAGATGCAATTCCTTAGAATGTGCTGGTTTCTGGATATGTTAAATGCAAAAGATTTGGGGATGCTATAACTGTTTTTTGCCTCATGCGGGAAGAGAGTGGTTTGATGAGTACTCTTTCGGTTTGTACAGCAGTGAAAAGATTGGATCTTGGTAGGGAATTCATCATTATGTTAGGATAAACTTGAATTTACTTCTATTATTGGAAATGCATTTTGGACATATATTGTGAGAATGGCTGTCTGTGTTACAGCTCGAGCAATTTTGAAAGAGATGTCACTTGTTGGACTACCATGTTAAGTGGTTATGCACACTGTGCGAGCTAGAAGAAGCTAGAGTTGTTTGAAACGAGTTCAATTTGACATTGTTATTTGGACGGCTATGATTAATGATATGTGCAGTTCAATCGTTTTGATGAGGCAGGGGAACTCTTTAGAGAATTGCAAATCACAGGGGGTTAAACCAGATAAATTCGTAGTGGTTTCTCTGCCTACTGGTTGTGCCTAAACAGTGGCTACAGAGCAAGGGAAGTGGATTCATGGACTCATAGATGAGAATAGAATTCCTGTAGATGCAGTTGTTGGCATTGTTCTAATTGAAACGTACACAAAATGTGGGTGCATAGAAAAAGCCTGGGAGGTTTTGTATGGGTTAAGAGCAAAAGATATGTGGGCTTGCCATGAATTGAAAAACAAACAAGCCACTCCAGTTGTTTCCGAAAATGAACCTGATTATTGGTGTTTTGAGTGACTGCGGTCATGGAGGATTGGTTGAGAAAGGTCGTCAGTTCTTTAAGTCTATGAGAATGTTGTATCGGATTAAGCCAAAATTAGAACATTATGGGTGTCTAATTGACTTACTTGGTCGAGCTGTACTGCTAGATGAAGCCCAGGAATTGATAAGGAAGATACCATATGACGATAATGCCATTATAGTTCCACTTCATGGCTCTTTGCTTAGAGCTTGCAGAATGTATGGAATGCTGAGATGGTTGAGCGGGTGGCTAAACTGCTGGTAAAACTCAAACCAAGTGATTCCTCATTTTTCAGTCAGCAATCTCATGTCTACTCCGTTTGTGTGTGCTTGTCTACGATACTTTAGCTTCTGCTCTTGCATTGGCTAGCTGTGGGTGGTTACAATATATATACTTCTATTGAAATCATACAAAGAAAGTAAAAATAATCAACTTAATTGATTTATATCATGCAATGTGTGCTCTTGAATTATATATTATTTGCTATGAAATTTTCACTATTCCAGTAGGATATGAAGTGATGCTAGACCTCAAAAGACGATAGGATACGATATAAAACCAACCATTTTATTATTAAATTATTTGTCTAGTGTGTTGGTTCAACTAAGGGAGCTGAAAGCGGCCAGTTTCTTTTATATTATTACTAAAACCTGCTTTAGTTGGCTTTATATAAAAAAGAAATTAACACATACCCATGTCATCTCATGTAATCTCGATGATTTGAAAGCAAGACATCACTTTATTAGCTAATCATACATCTCAATTTCATAGAGAAAACAATCCTGTCCCCTATCAGATGAATGCTTTTGGCACTATTTTCTTTTTTGGCCCATCAATCATAAAATAGTAGCACAAGACAACAAACACATTGCCTATAACATTAATATAGAAATCTCTGATTTTCTCCACTTCTCATAAACAATACTCAAGCAGAGGAATTAAAAAAAATCATGAGAATTAGACAAGACTAATATCATGTCATTGAATTAGTCAATACTGGCTAGAGGAAAATGCACCTCATAATCTTCCTGACCTACAAAAACTATATTGGGTCATCTAAGGCCTCATGACTTCCATGAATACTAACCATAATGCTCTAACTTTAAAATGGCATAAGCAGATTATGGTTATGCTTATGCAGCAGGAGCAAGGTCATGTCCGTCGTCGTCATCGTCGTCATCACCCTCCATGGATGCTGCAGGAGCATAGTCATAATCTCCATCATCATCATCTCCATAGCCTTCAATGCAAGGTGCTGGTGCGAAATAAAAACTATCATTATCATAATCATCAACAACCTTATTGCTTGCTGCAACAGCAGTAATGGCCTTGGATGTGCAAAACAAAGACATTGTGGAGAGTATGTTGTTAGGGAAACAGAAGTGGAATTAAGCTACTGGTTTTGCATGTGAGAAGAACAAGAGATGTGGTAGTGATTATATAGAGCAAGAGGAAGGTGGTGAACTCTGGTTTTCCACAAGACAAGCACGTGGGGAGTGTGGATGACCTCATGCCTGTTCCTTACATTCTTTTTCAAGATTGTGCATTCCCTGATTTTTCTGACGTGTGCTGTTCTATAAATGGTCCACCCCCAAGTCTCCAAGAGTTCAAAATGACACCTCAGCACGACATGTCATCGCCCACATTGCATTACAGTCTCTGCAATTGAACCATCTTAAGGGACTAAAGTCCAATAAATTGTGAATTTTTGGGGCAGGACTGTGGGATGGAGGCAAATTGGCAATGCATATCGATTAAAATAGTAATATTTTAGGCAGAATTAGAGTTGGGTTGGATGCTTTTTTTCGTTGATTTGGAAAGTAAGTGGGTGTCTAAAATGGGCATATGCGATGAGGCAGAGTCATTTATGTAAATAGAGACACAAAAAAAAAAGAGAAATGGCTTTTGGGATGGATGATGAGGCAAAGATAGCATAGTACCCTGGACAATGATACAAGTAGTGATATGAATAGTAGTGTATGACAGTAAAAGATAAAAAAATTTTGAGATAAAATTACATATTAACTCCATATATATGAGGCTAATCAATAAGGAGATGATGACATAAAAAAAATTTTCTCTTCATGAACAACACTATTCATGTAGCTACTAATTACATAAATCATTTTCTTTGGACATATATATAATCTCCTGCTTCCAAATAACCCTATTTGGTTTCCTCAGTTAATTAAGATAACATAAGAATCAAATGTTATTTCAACCTTATCATAAAAGCACATCACTTGGGAGTCAACAAACATAAACTAATTTCCACTTGGTTCGTTAGTTAATTATATCATCAATTCATAATTTACAAACAATAAATTAATTTATCCTGCTGGAATGATCTCCATACTGTCAAAGCAAAACTCTAAATTTTTCTTCATGTGGTTTTCTCACTATATATACTGCAATTTAGGCATGGCATTATATATATTCTGGCAAAATATATACTTATACATTTGTAGCATAAATTTATCACTTTACTTCATATATTTCAATTTTGCCAAATTAACATTTCAATTTGTTTATAATTTATCATACAAACATTTTTACTTGTATGAATTTGACACTTTCCACCTTGTACTCGCATAAATTTACCACTTTACTATTATGTGGATACTGAAATGTCATTTCATGTGTTTTTTCAATAATTCACACATGCATTTACATAATAAGTTATAGACAAGTTGATGTATTAATTTGGTAAAATTAAACATAATTGAGATAAAATGATAAATTCAAATAAATATGGGTGCTGCAAATGTATTATGTCTATATGATTATATAAACTTGTTAAAAAACATAGATTATATACTTAAAGTTTCCAACATTGTAATGCTGACCTGTGAATTATATTTCTTGGTTTATTTATTTATACACTTTCCAACAAAGTGGAAACTTGTTTACATCATCAAATTTGTTCATAAAATAACACACTGTTCTTATTTACTTACACTCCTGTGGCGGAACCGGCCAGCCAGCCCCTCCATTAGGGGCTGAATGAAAAAAAAAAAAAAATCTTTTAGGTCCTGAAGTACTACAAAAGTTTTAAGAACTGATATAGCTATTTATTTGAAGAAGAAAGCAATAGATGCACTATGGATGCAACGATCTTCTACCATTTATTTCTCTATATATAAACTAAAACTTAAGATTGTAAAGAAATTCCATCAAAACAAATTTAAAGAAATTTATATTTTTCATTGCTTGGACCAACAAATAATAGTATACAATTTTTTTATTAATTTTGACTGCAAAAATAAATTATATTTCAAAAAAAATTTATTAACATCCAATTTTTAAAATAAATGAAATCTTATCAACGTTTATGATGTAACTAATTCATATAGTTTGATTGTTAAGTAAGGATGAAAACAAATCTCATTGGAGGATCTTTCTTCAACACATTTTATTTTATTTTAGCTTTAATTTATCTTTCTCAACTCCAAAAAAAAAAAACTTTAATTTATCTTTCTATATCAATCATATATAAAATAATAAGATCAACAAAACGTTTCCTTGATGCCACATTAATTATTATTGTTAATATTATCATTAAACATCGGAAATGAAATGGTCATTTGTTTTATATATATATATATATATATATATATATATATATATGCCTTATATTTAGTTAAGCATGCTTCTAACTGTGAAAGAAAGAAGATGCTTATTTATTTATTTTTTGAAGGAAAAATAAATAAAATTGGAGAAAAGAAATTACATACTACCGCAAGATTACAATAATATGCATATAAAATTTATTTTGGCTTTGACTCGAGTTCAAACTTGAGATGTCATGACTCTCAAGATGACTCGAATAAAAATAATGCAAAGCGCATTGATTAGGCTACAATAATATTAATGTAAGATTGTCATTGATGCATATATATCTCACGATCACCTTCCAAATGGATACATCTTGCAGAGAACCTTTCATGCTAAACACTGCCCTCTTTGAAGCATTACTAGAAGCAGACTCATAGTTGATTAGCTCATGACATTACATACTATCTCTTCTCTGATCTAGCTCTTACACTGTAAGATAGATACTCGCACGGTCATTAAACTATTGATTAATCTAATGACGGAATGTAATTGATTATAGGATATGCACCATCATGCAGCTGGAGCGCAGTCCTTGTCGTCATCATCGTCGTCATCGCCGTCTCCCTCCATGGATGCTGCATGAGCATAGCCATAAACCCGGTTATCATATTCTCCATCACCTTGAGTGCCATTTTCATCATCAACTGCAAGCTTATTGCGCCAAGAGGCAATGGCTTTGGACAAGGGGGACATTTTCAATGTATTTTTTTGTAATTAAGAGGAACAAGGGTAGCAACAACTAGAACTTGGCTGGAAGAAAGAAATGGGAATAAACTAGTGATGCTGGTTGTGCTAGTTAGATTAAAGTACAAGAGATGTGGTGCATATATAGACAGAAGAAAAGGCGTTTACCTCAACTGGACACAAGTCTAACACGATGGGGAGTGTGGAGTAGAGCTTCAAGTGCGTGCATGACCTTATGCCATGCTTTATATGTGGTCCAATCTATTAGGGTTCTAATTTACAGTTCAGCTGACACGTCAGCTCGATCATTCGTTACTTACACTAAATATAATATACCCATTAAAGATGTATATATTTTTTTAAAAAGGTATATTTTCTAGAGATATGGAGAGAGGAGATTGGGTCCAACAAAATACATATAAGATATTTGGGGAGGGGGTGGTGGTGGTGGTAGTGGTGGTGGTGGGTACGTAGATAGCTAGATGGCAGTGCATATAAACATGAAAATTAAGTGGTTGCCTTTTGCTTGGTGTATGAAGTGTAGGATTTTTTATTTTTTGAAAACCAACGAAAGAAAATAAAATGGCATCAAAATCATTATCTATATATATTAAATGTTGAGCTCCAAAAGTTATTAAATTCAAAATTTGATAAGTATATCTCTCTTCATAATTCAATATTTACTAAAATTTATAATATTTTTCTATAAAAATATATAAAAAAAACTTATTTTAGAACACATGTTTTATTCTATATAAAAATCTATAATTCTATTACATATAAGACATTACTTTTCATTTTCATCAAAATTATATCTTTTATTCTAATTAAAATATCCTTTTTCCAAAATTATTTTATTTTAGTTTATTTATTCAATTATTATTATTACTTTACATATTAAAAAATATATATTCTCTTAATAAAAATTATAAAATAAAATTATTGCAACAACTTTTTAAGTTCTCATTTCTATATTTAATTAAATTGTAGTTTTAAATTATTAAAATTATTTAATTATTTATTTTAAAATATATATTATTAACAGTCTATGCTTAGTTAATTTATAATCTAAGATCATGAAAAAATTGGGTAATTAGATAATATTGGATGATGATACATACTTAAATTTGTTATAATTTTTAAAAATTTTCATTTATCTCTGATTTATTGATGACAAAAATATTTTAATTTGATCAACCATTGACAATTTCAACATAATTAATAATATTGGATTTGACTAATTCCTTTATAAAAATTGTTAAGGATTTAATCTAACGATATTAGTAAATTTACTTTGATATTAATAATATATATGAATATAATCATAATTTTTTTAATCTAAAATTTAAAATGATAAAAAAATATAAAACTTTAGCTATAATTCCTTTTCACCATTTATATCCTATTTTCTGGTCATCCTAATTAAGGTGCAATGTTGGTTAAATTTACTTTTGTAACAATCTAACGATTCAAGAATCACTCAAATCGGGCATTGTATGAGCATAAATAAATAATTTAAAGTGCCAAAGAATATTCTAAATTGCTAATTGTGTTAAAATTATCAGCAATTAGATTAATTAGAACATTTTATTTAAAGTTTAAATTACCAAAAATTTGAAGCTTTTCTTTTTTGTTTATTCTAATAGGTCTTTATTTATTGATCTGACATAAGACACTCAAGTAAAGAAGATAATATAGTTATATATGATCATTAGTTGATATCATATTCCTTTATTCTACCAACGAGACTTTGGATTTGCTTTTTTTTTTTTTTTTGGTGGGGGGGGGGCGGGGGGAATGATCATGTTGCTTAGTTTTAAAGGGAGGGCTTTTCCATCACTTGATATCCTTACATGGATTTCCCTCAATCGTTCATAAAATTATAACTGTTAGTATAATTGCTTCTAAAAGAAATGCATGCAGTACTACTACATCATGTTGTCATCTTCACAACAGAGACTTTGTTAATTCAGTACTAATGTCGCCCTAAACATAGTTGAGCAAGTAAGATTGGCTACATCGTCATTATAATTTAAGCAATTAACACTGTGTTCTAACTCTGGAGCAGACGGAAACTCTGTAGATACCGGATATCAAAATTATCAGATGAAAAAAAAGAGTATTGTACTAAAGGACTTTTGCATATGTTAGCTAGTCAGAATTTTGTAAGATCAAAAGCATAACAATAAGTATATATATATATACACACATGCACATACGCATAAGATTAAGAGTTAATTATATATTGCTGGAATCTCTAGCTAAGGAGACTCCATTGTTAAACAGGAAAAAGGTCTCCACTCATATGGCTGGAAACAACAACTTACACACATATATAAATATATAGTGAAAACTATAAATTAATATCTCTAACTTTTTTTAGCTTGCTAACTATATCTAGACCATATATATAATTAATACAAACATCGTTGGTTTTTTTTTTTTTTTTTTGGGGTACAATTCGTTAGGGTTTTATATATATATAAAGGACTTGCTCTAAAAAAAACTAGGGTTTGGAAAATTTCTGAAAGGATCCCTCAAGCAGCTGGAGCATAATCATAATCTCCATCATCATCATCATCATCACCGTCACCCTCTAGAGATGCAGCTGGAGCATAGCAAAAGCGGCCATCACCATCGTCTTGGATCAATGGGGCCATTGAGAAATAAAGAACATTATCATCATTTTGACTAACATGGTCGGTGCTGCAGCACTGAGAACTGCCTGGTGCAGTTAAAAACACCATGTGGGTCATGATTATTGTCCTTCGTACCGTGAGTGGAAGCTCAGCTTTTAAGTTAAGAGAGGATGTTGATGAGCCTTGAGATGAGAGCAAAGGAGAGGGCTAGTATTTAAAGAGCAGAAAAGGTGAAGGGTTGGGGGAGGGCATGAAGCTACCCGTGTGAAGTTGTGGCAAAATGACCCAAAGAATGTGCAAGGCACACGATGCTTAATGCCAAATTAACGCTTACATGGCGTCTCTACGTGTGTGAATCAAGAACATGAGTCAATGTGGAAAGGCATATGTATAAATGCATATCAATTATATGGTAATATAGAAAAAAAATTTTGATGGAAAGCAACTGGTGATCTTTATTCTGGAATGGCTAGTAAAAAAGTGAGAATGAAAGAATTTTGTGACTAACCGAATTACAATTCGATTCGAAATATTTTGGGAGTTTGATTTTAAATGAAATTTTTTGTGGAGATTTGTGGTGAAAACGGAGAGTGAGAGCCAATAGGTCTAAGTTTAGAGACCCAACACTAATTTCATGGAGAGTGTGTGGAGCAACGCTCCCATGGTATTAACTTGATCCGGTTGGAGCGATCCGATTTGATGTAGGGTTATATATATATATCGATATTTGGTGATTAACTGTATACTTGAAAGCCGAAATCAATAAAGATATTCTCTCCATTCATGGACATAAGTCACATTAACCAAACCACGTAAATTTTATGTTTTTGTAATTTTTTTAATCTCTTTTCATTTACCGTTAAATTTTGCAACATATACATAGTTGACTTTTTAATTTAAAAAAGAATTATGACACTTGGCAATTGGAAATTTTTTTTTTTTTTAAACTTTTGTGGTCATATATATTAATATTAAATTAAAGAAAAAATTACATAGAAATCTCATCCTTTTGAAGTACTTTTAAATTAAACTCTATTCAATTTTTTCTATCAATTAAAATCACAATCTTTTAAACGTTAACAAAATAAATCTTTTGTTATGAAATCCTTAACAGAGAGCTGACATGGTAGTTAGTGGGCCCATTTTTCTGACATGTTGCGACCTACATGTGCTGACTGGATTAACTTTTATTAAACTTGCAAAATAAACCTTAACCTTTGTTAAACTTGCAAAATAAACCCTAATACAAAATATTTAAATAATTTTAATTAAAATTTTAAAATTTACTAAAATTATTACAATAATTTTAATAAAATAAATAATAGAAATGAGTATGAAATTCAATGCTTTATTATATGAAATTCAATGCTTTATAATTAATAGAATATTTTTAAATATTTAAAAATTTTCTAAAAATTACAACACATAATTTAACATATACTTAAAAATTAAGAAAATATAAGAATATGAAAATTCAAAAAATAGTACTGAAATGGATAACCTATTAGTGATAACTAATGAAATTATTTTTGTGATTAATTTCACTCCAATTTGATGATAAAAATAAGTGAGAGATTTAATATTTTATTATTAATAAAATATTCTTAAAAATTAAAAAAAAAAGGAAGAAACTATTATTGCTAACTGATGAATGTTTTTGAGATCAATTATATTCCAATTTTGCCTAATTAAAATTATTTTATAAAAAAATAAAAACTTATTTTATCTTTATAGTTTATCTATTTTGTTATGAAATTTTTTTATATGCGCTTTTACAATAAAAAATCCAAAAATTTTAAAAATTAAAAAAATACAATAAGAAAATATTTATAATAAAATATATAAAATAAAAATAAAAATAATTTTTATATAAATTAGTTTTAGTTTTAATTTTATTAAATTGAAGGGAAATTAATCGCAAAAATAATTTCATTAATTATCACTAATATGTTATCCATTTTAGTATTTTTTTAAATTATTATATTTTTATATTTTTAAAATTTTAAATTATATGTTAAATTATGTGTTGTAATTCTTAGAATTTTTTTAAATATTTAAGAATATTTTTTTAATAATAAAGCATGCATTGAATTTTATACTTATTTCTATTATTTATTTTATTAAAATTATTCTATTAATTTTAGCAAACTTTAAAATTTTAATTAAAATTATTTAAATCTTGA
Source organism: Mallotus repandus (assembly GCA_949671775.1). Taxonomy (NCBI): domain Eukaryota; kingdom Viridiplantae; phylum Streptophyta; class Magnoliopsida; order Malpighiales; family Euphorbiaceae; genus Mallotus; species Mallotus repandus. The sequence continues at coordinate 611 of CATIWM010344759.1, read as the reverse complement.
AAAAATAATCAAATCTATCCGAACTATTGGTCAATTATCAATTTCATTCTAATTCCAAAGTTGTATCAATTTGCTCCTCCAACTTTCTAAATTGTTCCAAATTTATCCAAACGACATTGAACTTGTGCCAGAGCTGGCGTGGCATAAGAGTGGCTGACATGGCAAAAAACATTAAAAACTTAATCAATTTTATCCTCAACTATAGACCAATTATCAAACTAATCCTAATTTGACCAAAAATTTTCACACTTTAAAATCACTTTTAAGAACAAAATATTTTTTTAAATAAATTTGACCAATAATTTTCACACTTTAAAATCACTTTTAAGAACAAAATATTTTTTTTCTAAATGATTTCAAAATAATGGAATGATTTTTTGTATTAAAAAATTTTAAAAATTAAATAAACATATTGGATTTCAAAAATATTTAGGCTCTAATAATAAAAAATAAAAGATTAAGAGTTTAATTGTATCAAAATAAATTTTAAGGAGATAATTAAATTTTAAAAATAATTTAAGAATTTTTTATATTTTTTACAGCACCACAAATCATGTTTTAAAAAATATTAAATCAGACTTTTGATTAATATAAATATAAAATTATAAAAT
>CATIWM010344742.1:0-14394 GCA_949671775.1 Mallotus repandus | reverse complement strand
GAATGCACAGCATCTGTACTCGAGGCTCTTGCATTGTTCAAACGTTTGTATCCCACATACCGGAAGAAAGAAGTAGAAATTGCCATAACTAAAGCAACGCAATATATTGAAAATGCACAGAAGCCAGATGGTTCATGGTATGCTTTTGCGTGCCACTGTCATATCCAAGTTGAAGCATTAGTCGAATGATAGTGAGAAGTCGTCTTTAACATTGTGCAAAATGTTTTGGGTCTATAAAGCCTAGCTAAAGAATCACTGTTAGAGAAATGTTAATTCAAATAGTAAGCCATTAATTATAGTTAATTATGTGTGGACAGGTATGGGAACGGGGGGATTTGCTTTACATATGCTACATGGTTTGTGCTCGCGGGTTTGGCTGCTGCAGGGAAGACGTGGAGGAACAGCCAAACAGTTGTTAAAGCTTGTGACTTTCTACTTTCAAAACAGCTCAAATGTGGAGGCTGGGGAGAAAGCTATCTCTCATGTCGAAAGTTAGTAATCAATTCAACTCAACTCGTCTCTACTCGACTCTAAAATTCCAAATATGATAAGCCACCTCAGATACCTTTTTACATTGCCAAATTTAGACTTTATAAATGATATTTTGGACATGTTTGGTGATGAAATAGGAGTACGTACCACTAGAAGGAAATCAATCAAATCTAGTGCAAACTGCATGGGCAATGATGGGTCTTATTCATGCGGGGCAGGTCTGTATACTGTATCACATTTGGTGGATTCCTGAAAACTATATAATTTTGATGAATTTAATTAGCATGTTTAATAAATTTATTCATAAAACTATAGAGTTTAAGCCTCATCACAAACCAAAAAATTAACTTATGACTTTTATCTATCTATTTATTATGTAAATTAGGCTGAGAGGGATGCTAATCCAATACATCAAGCAACAAAACTGTTGATTAACTCCCAGCTTCAGAGTGGAGAATTTCCTCAGCAGGTATAATATATATCAGAAATTCATAAAATTAGAAAATAAAATTGATTTTACATAGAGACAATTTGTTACACATGCAGGAAATGACAGGAGCATCCCTGAAGACTTGTATGTTACATTATGCTTCATACAGGAACATCTTCCCACTATGGGCTCTAGGTTTATATAGGAAGCATGTGGCGTTGCCTCAGCTAAACCTCTAGACTACATTTATATATATGTGGAAGGCTTCAGTTCAGAAAAATAAAAAATTAATAATGATAATAATAATAAAATAAAGGACTATGCAAAGGTGGAGGATAAGACGATGACAAGTTATTTGGAAAATTAATCACTTAATAATTTCCTGTCAATTTGTGTATATAATGTTATGAAGATATTCAGCTAATGCCTATAATAAAAAAAATTGTAAAACAACATAATTTTATTCCTTTGTTTTCTTAAGTTGGATATATGTGTGCTAAATTATGGCGATTTCTCTTATCAAATGAAATTCACACTTGTTCCTTATTCAAAATTTATTGAATTGTAACTAATTTGGTTTAATTCGAATAAAATTATAAGGATAGTAATGATTTTTCAATAACTAATTTAACTTGACTAAATAAATTACAACTAAAACTTCAAATATGTTTAAGTAAGAACAACTTTTACCTGTTGATTCAACGGTTGTTGGTGAAATTTATACTTTTTTTGAAGTTGCATATGCATATCAAATTACAGTTCTTTATTTTATATGATCCATTGATATTTAAAATTTACTAAATTTTAACTAGTCTAGTTTGATAAGATAGAACTACAAATTACAATTCTGATTTTACTTAGAAGTAATGCTTTCCGCTTTCTTTTTTTCAACAAATGTTTTTTATTTTGAAGTAATACTTAGATCAAATAAATATTTTTTTAGTTACATTGCAATCTGCAACCATTATCGGTTACTCTTGTTGCATTGAACATGATAAATACAACAAATTAAAAATGAAGGAGTTTGAATTCTTTTAAATAAGATATCGGGTTTGAGTTGTATGTATGGAGAAAATAAATACTGAAAAAATTTTACCCTTTTGTAAAATTTTTGTAACTACAAAATACCAGAAGTATTAAATGCAAAAATTCAATTGAAGAATACATTTATTCATTCCACTGCTACCTAGCAAACATGCTCCTACACTTCAGCCATTGGAGGATAAAACACTAACGAAATCCGTGAAGTTACATTATGCTTCACACGGGAACATCTTCCCATTTTGGGCACTGGATTTATACAAGAAGCATGTGGTGTTGCCTCAGCTAAACCTCCAGACTATATACATATGGAAGGTCCAGGATGAGACAGGGACAAGTTATTTGTGAAATTAATCACTTAATAATCCCCTCTGAATTTATGTACTGTTATGAAGAAATTCAGCTAATACTTACAATGAAAAAAAATTGTAAAACAGCTCAAGTTGTATTGATGTGTGCTAAATTTTGGAGTTTCATATGCAGACCAAACTGCAATTCCAATTTTACTTAAAGCTGCTTTCCTTTTTTTTTTTTTTTTCTGTGACAATATACATTAAGAGGCTATCTGGTAAAATATATCATAATTTTCCTATGTAAGTGCTTTAAATTACTCTAATATAAAATATCATTTCAAAGCAATTAATCACGGCTTACTTTATACAATTAATCTTTAATACTCTTTAATTTTTATTATATTCTATTCAACTTTTAAACTTTTACTTTAAACCTATTTAATTTATACAATACATAAAACCAATATATTTTATAAATTAGTATTGATATAGACATTAAAAAAAAAACTTATATTAACTAAAACTTTTACTTTTTTTATACTAGCATTTCATTTTGTTTTTTATTATTTTGAAGTTAGTTTCCAGTATTTTACATGTTTAAAATCATTTGAAATCAAAAGTTTATCCATTTCAATATTAAATGAGTTAAATAGAATTGAAAAGTACAAATTTAAAGGTGAAAATGGTTTAAAATAAAAATTTAAATATTGAATAGAAAATAATAAAAATTGAGAAATATAAAAAATTAATTATGTAAAGTTTAGGAGTGAAATTATGCATTCAGCCAATTAATCACATACATATGATTCTTTTTTTATTAAATAAAAATAAATTTAATAGTTCTAATTTTATTTGTACAATAAAATTTATTTATTTATATTTTTTTTTTTTTTTTTGGATAGCATGGATATAGGTGTATTTGGGGAAAAGGAATTTTGAACCCTCTATTTTTTACAAATATTATGCCGAGTGACGGAATAAAAAACCATCCCATCCTAGACGCGGTCGCATCACATAGTAGGTTGCTATTCTAACTGTCGGTTAGAAACTTGTACCACTTCTTAAGATTGGGCCTATTTATGGGCCGGGTTCTGAAAGGATTTATCGTGTAAATCTTCCTTTTGTGCCTACAGAAAGTAAAGAAGGCCACATTAGTAAACAGAAAAAAAAAAAAAAAAAACGCATCAAGCAAACACCCAAAGGTTCTCCATTGCCGGCGAGGGAAGCTTGGCATTGAAATTGAAATGGCGGCATTGACGACTGCATTGATAGCAGTAGCAGGAGTTATACTTGGATGGATTGCTATTGAAATCGCTTGCAAGCCTTGTCTTGAAAAGGGTCGTGAAGCCATTGATCGATCTCTTAATCCTGATTACGATCCCGACGACCACGATTCTAACATCCGTGCTCCTCTCAACCCTCCTAATCCGGATGTTGAAGATCCCTCTCCTGCTTCTTCAATTCCAATCAAGGCCGTCTGATCATCCTTTTTTGTTTGATTGCTTGTTTGGTATTTTACCCTTAATTTTTCATCTTGTTCTTTATTTTATTAAAAAAAAATTGTGGATTAACAACATCATTTATAAAATGATGAATTTTAATTACTTAATTTTTTTTTTTTTTCCTTGTTGGGGTTTTGACATGTGAGGAAAGTGTCTGTTTGTATTTGGAGTTTGGACCCTGAAATGAAATTGTTAATGCCTGTAACCGAGAAATGCTTTTATGGTGGCTACCGGCCATTCCAATGGAAGGAGCCTTTTACTAAAATAAAATGTCGATCGCCTTTTAACTCGCATTTTACTTGAAATTTTAGTCTGAATCAAAATGATCCATATTTATATGTAAAACTATAGTGGAATTCAGCTTTAAACTATAGTGGAATTCAGCTTTTCAAAAGAAAAATTCTGCAATGGCTTCTGTAGAAGCGCACTAGCACTAGTACCAATCTGATAACAATCTAAATCGCAGCTCATTCAATCACAAAATCATGTGTTGTGTTCATCCAATGTATTAAGGCATCAAGAACACATCAGACTCCAATGCCGCCACAAGGGTTGAGCAATCCAAAAAAAAAAATGAACTGGATTTTAACATTAACCATACAGTTCATGGGGAAAACAATGCACATTCCACGGTCACCTATATGAAATTTTGATTTCCCCGTAGAGTAAAAGTGTCAAAGCGCCTAACTTTTCCAACTCTCCCCTGACCTGTATGTACTAAACTTTAGGCCTCTTTTTCTTGTTCCTTTTTTTTTTTTTTCCAATCAATAGCTTTCCCTTTAAATAGTCACTTATTGAAGCAACTCGAGAGTCTACAAACAGGAAGAGGAAATATGGAAGGAAGGCTAAATATGCTTTACAATTATAGAGTTGACTGCAACAAAAATAGACCCACTACAGCTCTTACTGTACATTAACTCTGACAGGGATTGAACGGCCTCTCAAAGAGGTAAACATGTTTCCCATTTACAAGAAGATTTTCCTTTTCTTTCTCTTTTTTGCGGCAAACTGAATTATGCCAGGTAATTGTATATCTGTGGGTTGTTCTTGTCCCGCTCCAAGTACTCCCGGTCAATGAGGCTCTCTATCCTTTTCTTCAAATCTGCGGGTTTGATGGGAAACTTGAGCTGTTCACAGTACGAAACACATTTTTTGTCATCATTAATTCACAATAGCAAAGCCTGGTTCAGTTCAACATCATATCAACTTCTTTCATACACAAATTAAAGTGCAATTGCATGAAAAACTTGCAATCCTTGGATATGAATATTTTATTCAAATTTTATCATTTATGATTTCAACTTTTAAAGGCGAATGCGTAAAACATGGTTCTACCAATTCTTATTTGTCCTGTAATAACCAATAATTTTGTGTCACTTGCATGCCATATAGCTCCTGCTTACATACTTTAGAACTGAGACAAATAAAGTGGAAAACACTTGCCTGTTGGAAGAGTTCAGTAATCAGGAGTGTGTGACTTAGGACTTTCCTAGTCTTCATTATCCGAACAATAGCAGCATCAACCTGCAGTATATTAAGCAAAATCACACCGTTCACCTTGCTAACTCTCAGCATTTTAAAAAAACTTGTCAATACATGTTGTGAATAAGAACCTGGTATTGACGGTCCTGAAACACCCTCTCTGTGGTACTTGTGTTCTCCTCTACTGTTTCCTTCATCTGGATTGCATTGACCTGCATCCCCAAATATTGCAAGTGTAAAGGTCCAATAATATGATTGGCTTATGCAGCAGGTGCATCGCACTAATGTGAAGTAATACAATTGAGTTTTTTGAGATGCTAAAGGTACAACACAATGATTCGAAGAATTATAATAGTTGATGCAAGATGTTAAAGCTTAGAGTGATTAAATCATTTGATTTCAACGTATCTCACAGCACTATTATATTTATGAAAGCTTAACACCATCTAACTACTATAAATACGAAAATAACAAACCTATGTACCTTTATACGATATAAAGGAGCAGTAAATCCCTCATTGAATACAAATGAATCATCATCCTCAACATCCCTCCCTTTTGGCATCTGTCAAATAAACAATTTAGTATAAAAAACCAGAAGGAAAGAGAAAACTAACATTTCCCAACTTTTTCGGAATAATATAAGAGCTCAATGCACAAATCGTAGCAAGGCAGGTAACCACCACCAACCTTTTGTAGGACCCGAACTTTTCCACATGCAAGAGACTGCAAAGTTCGTCTCAGTTCCTTGTCCTCTATGCCAGTGGCATCCTTGATATCTTGAAAGCTAAGTTTTTGTGCATCATTAAACAACATCAAAACGACAGTCTGGAGCACAAAACCAAAAAGCCACCGAACAATCAGAACATGCCCACTGTTGAGGGTGGGATCATCTAAACAAAGGAACAGAGTAAAAAGACCATGAAAAAAGCAATGGATAAGACTACAAAACCAACCTGAAATAAAGAAACTGCCAGCTCCTTTTTACCCTTTGGAAATTCAGCTTTCAACACACAATGACCTAATGAATTTTGCCACATTAAGCGCCTACCACTATACTTACTTAAGTAAAATTCTTTGAAAATATCCTGTTGCATACAGGGAAGTAAAGCATCAAGAGTCAATTATCGAAAAATGAAAAAAAAAAATACTAACTGCTAAAAAACAGCTGCTAGGTAACTTGTGCACAACCTGATAGACATTCAGTTCATGAGGAAGCCTAACATCCATGGGTGGATATGTAGGCCAGTACCTGCAGCCCGGACAACAAAGTACGCATTAAATTTGTCGACCCTTTATTGACATAGCATACTATGAAACTAGAAAATCTACAGCCAAACCTACCCTGTTGTTAAGACATGGACACTCATCTCAATACCAGATGGAAGTTTTGTCCTGGCCTGGGAAGATTGTTTGAAGGATTCATTTATCTCCTTTGATAATTCAATATCCTGCAAGAGAGTTGTCCAAAAGATTCACTTAATTATCAGTATCAATATAACATTAACACATGGTTCACCCAGTACAAGTGTGTGCATGAGAGAGAGAGAAGAGAGAGAGAGAGAAGAGAGAGAGAGAGAGAGAAGAGAGAGAGAAAGAGAGAGAGAGAGAGAGGTTTAATAGACTTGCATCAACATGAAGAACATAATTCCAATGACCTATAACTTAAATTTGAAACAGTTTTTTTATATATAATTTCACATTGTTCTGTCCACAAAATATTGTAACAGCTCTTAAAGAAATTAACTTCCTATTATGTGCTTCTTTCCTATGAAAACAGGCCACTGTTATCCAAGCACTAACTAATATGTTCTTATTAGATTGGTTCAGCATGAATCGCTTCTAAGGCATATACTCTGACCTCTCTAACATGCTAATGCTCATAATTGATAACTCTCAATAATGAGAGCAATGCATGATGGCATATTGCAACATTGCTAGTACCAAAGTTTTCAGGAACTCCAGTGGTCCGACTTGTTTGCATCAGATCAAACTAGAATCATCCCCATCAGAAGTGTGTAATCCCATGCAGTCAATTATAGAAATTCAGCACCGAGATTTTTCAGTAGATGCTTAAACACAACTACACAGCTAATTCATTTTTTGTTTTTTCGGATGTGGGCATGATGAAAGAGAAAGCAGCAATTGCCAATAAGTGACCAGATAACGTGCAGACATGTTGCACAAAGCGTACTGTTAGGAGCAACAACTTGTGAAAAGTTATACACCAGGTCATAAGTGGCAATGCAATAAAAATTTAATGGCTCCAACTATAAACTGAGGTATGTCAGATACAAGCTAGATCTCTACTGACATTCTCATCATGAAGAGTTGGAAGTAATGAGAAATAAAGGTTGACCTTGCATGATGACAATACATCCTGCAATGAGGTCAAAGGTCAGCTAAGCAGCCTCCCCTTGTGTTACAATGAGGCTGTTTCTCTGGTTTGTACATGAAACCTACCAGGTACCGATAACTCACCCACCAAGGGGCAATATATATATATATATGTGTATGAAATCCAAATTTGTCTTCATGACAAAAAAATCCAATTGGTCAAGCAACAGACAAACATCTTTGAATGATTGGTATTGATAGGAATATAGAAAAATTATGATTCCTAAAGGGAAACACACCTTAAACATTCCAAGGAAATTTTCGTAAAATACACACCTTAAACATTCCTTCAAGCTTGTTTGTAAACTGACTTCCACACTCAGTCTTTAGCTGCAATAACAAGGCGAACATGTTAGTAAGATCAATAGGAGAAAAGGACTAACAAAACAGGTAAAAGTTCTTTATCCTTAACCTTAGATATCATAGATTTCTCTGCATCAATAGAAGCACTTTTCCCCAGCAGTAGCCTTTTAGCAAGATCCTTCTTGTAAAAAGCTTCAAACACATCCTTGCCCTTGATGTTAAGAAAAAACAACATGCATATCAGCATGAATTGTTTACATCACAACCAGACATACGATAGCAAATATAAGAAGAAGATTTCAGTGAAAGTCGAAGTTCTGGTCAAACAATTCATTTACCTGAATAAACCTGAACAAAACCAAAACTTTGTCAAGTGTACCCTCCAATTCTTCTTCAGAAGTGCCCTTATTTCCAGCACGAAGTTTCTCATCCAGAAACTTTGCAATCAGCTCAGCTGGTCGGTTCTATTAAGTGGAGAACAAAAACAAAGTCTTAGGCAGGAAAGTTAAAAGAACAGCAATGAAGCTGGCAGGAAGAATGATTTGTCTGAGCTTGACATCAATAATTGACTTAGAACTTCTCACGAAAAGATTCCAAAAACATAAATTAACAGATAACTAAAAATCAATAATTCTTTGGCAAGGGAATAACTTAATCACGTGCAAGAATTCAACTTGCACAATCATAACAATTTTTATATGATTCAATTCATTCAGAATGAACTTTTCAATTTGAAAGTTGCATTCAAGCAAATATGAATTGTCCAAACATTTGACTAAACAAAATATAACGTGTATTGTTAGTCTTTCCAAATAGATCATCAAAGAACATAAGATAAGTAGCAGCTTTCTTTTAAGATTTTTCAATATTTTCTAAACAAATTCCCTTTAAGATTTTATTTAAAAATGTTCTCATTACATACAAACGGAAAATCACAATACTAAGCTCTCAAATAAGAGGTTACCAGGAAAGTCCTGATATAAAACAATTTTGAAAAAGGCATTTTAACTCAATAAATACTATGGTTGAAGCCTGCTCTAATTTCAGTAAAGGAAGATTAAACTCTGGCAACTATATTAGTCTGATGCAAAAGTTGAAGGTATCATTTACATTGCAGATTCTATAAGCCAAATTAGTTCGAATATATTTTTTATATCAGAATTGACGAAGGTAAAAGCAAATGTAAGTAAGGAAAGCTAACCTGACGCATGTTAATTAGATGCTCAAATGAATCCTTTACGGTATTGCAAAATGCTTCATTCTTATAAAAGCTTTCTTCCCATATCGTGTCAAGGGAAGCTTTAAATTCTAACAAGGAGGAAACCATATCCTTATCTTTTTCTTCATCCATGACAATAGCTTGACCTGTTCTGCGTATATATGAGCTAAGGGCCTGCCTTAATGATTCAAGTGCATTGACCCTTGAGAACAATGAGTACACCCTCTTAAGATCCTCAATCCGATGGCCATCCATTAGCATCATGAACCCCTAGAAAGATAAAAGAAACAATACTCTATAAAGCTGTAAAAATTTGATTCCACAATTAACAAATATCTAAACTAGAGAGTATGTTTACCTTATCCAGAATTGCGGATATGTGGCGTTCTAGAAGCTGCCTTTCAGCAGTTGCTATAAGTGGCTTTCTAGTACTTGCATCAAGGTAGAGTAAGCACCTTTCATGCTCTTCATGCAACCTTATCTGCAAGAATGTGCAATCCATGAATTTCAAAGAATATAGATATATTAAGTAACAAGGCATTGATAGTAAGAAAAAAACAATATAGAAAATGCCAAAAAGTGAGGTTAAATTTGCTCACAACATCAAAAGATAAATGAAAATATACCTCCACATGTTTCAAGTAATCTGGAACATCTGATTGCTGCATATATTTCATGCCTTCAGCAGCATAAAATTCAGATGTGCACTCAAGGAATGGTCTTTCAAAACTTTCTGTATAAATTCCTAAAGCAGTAAACATCTTCAAAAGATGATTAAGGAGAGTTCTATCAACAGCTTCACCTAATCTGCAACGGAAAACAGACCTCTGTTAATTCCAAGATGTAAATTAACCAATATTGATTTGTAATGTTCAAAATATTTCGTATTGTTTCCCTGGCAACAAACCCAAAAATTGACCTCCACTGCTTCATAAAAATCCAAGCCTATGGCTACATATGTGACATGTAGGACATAAGATATAAGAAAGAATAGATGGCATTACAATGCACAAGGCATCTTGCATTATAGGCTCAGGGCAGATAAGGTGCACGTCTTCCCCTTGAATTACAAGGAATTTGAGCACATGCCTCTGGATCAGAATGAGCCAGCCATAGTATTGTACCGAAAGTTGCCATCATTTAAGAGCCAATGGGGGTGAGGGGGATAAACTGAACAAGAATTGAAAAAAGAAAAGGCAAGTATTTCACAAGGATTATTTGATTCACCTTCAGTTAAAAAACACATAATCATAAGCATTGCCTTATAATTTCACGTTAAAAGCCACCTAAGGCCTACTGTCATGTCAGACACTTACGCTGCAAGTTCCTTGTGCCCTATTCACATATTGAGATAACTTAGCCCTCAATTTGCTTACATAATTCATAAAGCAATGTAACCAAATGCATGAGGGTGCATACATGCAGCATATAGAATTTAAAACTATAAGCACATTCAAGTTCTAAAAGTACCTTTCCCTTTCAATCATTCGCAAAAGGCCAGTGACAGTTTTGTGCTCCACTTCAGGAGACAAAGAAAGATGTTTACGGAAAAGCTGCAAACCCATGTCCCATAATGAACGCACATTTGGGGTTTGTTTCACATATGTTCTATCTAGATACAAGGCTATACCACGAATCATCAACATTTGATCACAAAGATCCTGCCAGCATTTCTCAACAAGTGATAAGAAGACCACCAAATCTGGGCTTTGGCCAACTAAAGACTGCAATGCTGCAGAAATATGTGCTTCACATTCTTTTTCAATTCGCTGATAAAGATTTCCGCCCATCTTGTGCAGACAAAGATCATTGACAGCCTAATAACGGAAAGCTCACATAAGAAAAAAATTATACTTATTGTTTTATTCATAAAAAGGGCTGAAAGCGGGGAAACCTACTTGATAAAGCTTCTCCAAGTCACAAGAATCTGGCTGTTTCAAGAATATTGCTTTAATAGCTGACTGCAGCTTTGCCCATGTATCCTCCTCAAAATTTGTAGGCAGTGTTGGTTTAGCTTCATTTAGCAAAAATTCAATAAAAAAAAAAGTTAAACAAAAAAGATGAATATATGAGGAAAATTTCACAGTACATATACTGCAAATTCAGACTCCAGCTTTGAAATTTGACAAAGCTATTTAAATGGTGAGCTTTATCCATTCAATCAGAAAATCAATATAAAAATGTAAGAGTAAGATGTGTAGTTATCACAACAATACAAACTCATAACTCATCTCAGTCATTACTCTCCTACTAACCGATACTACCATTAGTTGTTTTATAAAATTTACATATACTACAGCAGGAAAATAAAAAAAAATTTATTGATAACTAATGTACAAATGCAAGATTACATTGCATTTGCAGTACAGGACACTATATTCCACTTCAGTTTTGACAGTGTGTCTTCGTCTCATAGACCAACTAATTGAAAATGTGTACAATCAAATAAATCAAAACAACCTCAACATTTGCTTTAAGAAGCAACAAAATTAAATCCCTAACTGAACGGGGGCGTCATCGCTGCCACTTGGATCATTTTGTGAACCCAAACAATACTCAGGATTTGATAATAATCTCACAGATCCCAAAATGGCAGCAAGCGTCGCAGATTTATATTAAATTGGGATTCTTTTAAGGTCTAAAAACTCAATTAACAGCTCAATCTAATCAAACAAATGAAAATTTCTTATCAAAATTGAGAAGCAATCGAAAAGAAATAATGAAAATTGAACCTTTAACAAGCTTGATAACAAGTTTCTTAGCTGGCTGAGGAGGAGTAGCCTTTTTGCGAGACAAATTAGCAGCGGCAGGAGGATGAGAGCGGTGATGGTCATCGAGTTTGGGATCGTCATCGAGAGTCATCATGGAAGAAGGGTCAAAAACGACATCGTTTTCGGCAGCAGTAGAGGCAGGATGATTGAAGTGGTGAATACCGTTTTTGTTAGAGGAAGGTGCGGTATCAAGAGGTGAGCAAGCTGATAGGGCTTGTGACTTGGCTTTCTTCATTGGAGGATAATTATTAGCTGCTGCTGCAGTGGCGGAGCTAGTGGTGGTGGCGGTAGAGCTGCTGGTGGCGGTGGCAGAGCGTTTGGTGGGGAGAGACATTAACCAAAAAAAAAAAAAAAAAAAAGCGATCTCTTTGTTAAGAGGACATTTTACAAAAAAAGTTAACAAAAAAAAAAAGGAGAGAACAGAAATGAAGATTTGAGAAAAAAATAGAACTAGATGAGAGGAGCCTTTTTTTTTTTAACTTATTTATACTGGTGTATTGTACAATAAGATAAAGCACAAGGTACAGCTTCTTTATGCTTCTTTTTCCCCCTATTTATCAAGGGATTTTTTTAATTTATTGGATGAAAATGAAAGAAAAAAATAATCAAGGGGGTTTTTTTTTTTCCTTTTCTTCTTTTTCTGTTGCTGTTTGCTGATAACTTTGGGCTTTATCTGAGCGGTGTAGGTGAGGATGGCTGGAACTTCTGGGTTAGGTTAGCCCAACATGATTAGATTTTTAGGATGGGCTCTTTGAAAAAGGGTCTAGTGCTCAATCCTTTATTTTGGGCTCATTTTGATTGTAATCATGTGTTCAGAACATGAAACCACATGTGAGTCCAACCCCTCTCACAAATTGGCTTGTAAATTCGTTCCGCTTTGGTGTGCCAATTATGCACTAGCATTGGATCCTGGTTTCAAGTTGTCTCATATCACTACGAGACAAGTAGATTCCTTCTGGCGTTAAAAAAATAAAAAAAAAAAAAGATAACTTCTTGACTTCTTATTCATAGTTGGCAACTTATTTTGTCAATGATATAATTACTAAGTAACACTAGAATAGGAACAACTTGCAGTCTTGCACAATTAAAAAGTGAATTAATGATTGATAAATTTTATTTCTATTTTTAATGACTTCAGTTCGATTCTTAAAATTAGTATTTTATGATAGATGAGTTTTACATGATTTGAAATATACATGTATAATTGTATATATACAGCTTAAAATTAAACATATTAAATACATCAAATTAGACGTATTATGCATTTTATATATAAAAAAATTTATGTCGAATATTAGACGAATTAAATCATATAGTTAATCATTTTTTAAGATTTACATGCATACTTATTGTATGTAAACTATTATATGTTCAAAAGAATATCTCTTATTAGAATTTAAAATGAGCACATAATTGTTCGGAAACTTTTATATATATATATATATGAAGAAGGGACAAAAAAAATTATGAAAAAAGTCTTCACTCATTATTATATAAAAATTGAATAATTTATTCATTTACTAATAAAAGTAAAATTAAATTAATTAAAATGTAATTTTAATTTAATTGAAAGTCTATTTCCTATTTTAATTAGATTAATTTTCATTTTTATCTCTAATAAAAATTAAATTAACTAAAATATAATTCTAATTTAATTGAAAGTATGTTTCTTATTTTATTTAAGTTAACTTTTATTTTATCTCTAACAAAAATTCTAATTTAATTGAAAGTATATTTTATATTCTAATTAGGTTAACTTCTATTTTATCTCAAATAAAAATTAACTTTAATTAAAATATAATTCTAATATAATTGAAAGTATGCTTCCTATTTTAATTAGGTTAACTTCTATTTTATCTCTAATAAAATTTAATTTAATTAAATCAATTAAAATGTAATTCTAACTTAATTAAAAGTATATTTACTATTTTAATTAGGTTAACCTCTATTTTATCTCTAACAAAAATAAAATTAATTAGCATATAATTCTAATTTAATTGAAAGTATGTTTCCTATTTTAATTATGTTAGTTTCTATTGATCTATAACAAAATTAAATTAATTAAAATTTTAGTGATAATTTTGTTAAAAATATATATTTTTCTATTTTAATTAGGTCTACTTTTATTTTATCTAATACAAATAAACATAGATAACATAATTTTATAAGTCTTATTATATTATATTTAATAAGTGAATAATTAAAATCAAAATTAATAAAATTTATAAAAATAGGAAAACTATATAATTTGTTTTAAAAGTAGATATTTTTATAAAAAAATAATAAATAAAAATAGAACATACAATTTGTTCGAAAGTATATTTTCTATAAGAAAAGTAGTATAATTATCATTTTTAGATATTTTTATAAAATTTAACAAAAAATAGTTAAAATTAAATTAATTAATATTTATAAACTTTTGATTAGTTGAACTTAAAAAATTACATCGAATTACTTTTTGTGT
>CATIWM010344719.1:0-17016 GCA_949671775.1 Mallotus repandus | reverse complement strand
AATTAAAATAAATAGATTTAGGCTCACTAATCATCAAAATGTAGGCCCACTTTTAGTTCCATTTCACTTGTAAATAAAAATATGTTGATTTAGTTAACTTAAAATTAAAATCAAATGTAGTTTAGATTTAGGGACGTTACGCTTTGAATGCATTTTTTATGTGATTTTTCATGGATTGGTTACCTTTGGGTTAGGGTTTAATGAACTTGCATGTAATTAGGGAATACGATAGTAATTCATAAAATAATTATAAATGAACACAAGACTAAAAGAAGTTGGTATTTTATATCCAGAATTTCTAATTGTGGTGCTAGCTTGTATTAGAGAATCGAGTTACTACCACTTTCAATTTATCCCAGTTATTACCCTGGGTGGCGACTCCTCATCTCCATGTCATATCTTTATGACAGTGGATAGTGTGTTCCCTAGAGCCCTGAGCTCAAACAGTGTCGCAGTTGGAAAAAACTTGGGCGAGCGCTAAACCCTGCCATCTACAATCATAATCTCTATTTCCCTTCAGCGTGACGAATCGCCCGTAAGGATGAATTATTATCTATATTTTTCCTCAGTGCGACGAATCACCCGCAGGGATGAATCACAATCTCTATTTCCTTTTTGTACGATGAATCACTCACTGGGATGAATCATAATCTATATTTCCCCTCAGCGCGATGAATCGCCCGCAAGGACTAATTATAATCTCTATTTCAACTCAGTACGACGAATCACCCATAAGGATGAATCATAATTTCTATTTCACCTCAGCGCTATGAATTGCCCTCAGGGACAAATCATAATCTCTATTCCCCCTTAGCGCAATGAATTGCCCATAGGGATGAATCATAATCTCTATTCCCCCTCGGTGTGATGAATCGCCTGTAGGGACAAATCATAATCTCTATTTCCCTTTAGTGCGATGAACCACCTGTAGGGACGAATCACCTTTACTCTATTACCTTCAACTCGATGAATCGCCTATAGAGATGAAACGTGATCTCCAATCTCGCCTAATGTGACTAATCGCTTGAAATGTTAAAGTAAATTTAACTAGTCAGGTTAACTTCTGAAAATAGAAACGCTCTTATGAAATGTCAATGGGAATGTACTAATGGGTTACTTGAATTGCTCTTGATAAAATAGACTGCCTATATGGGGAAAATGATTTTACTATTATATGAATGTTGGTATACTACAGAGATGAGTCAATCATGACACTTGTAGTCATCCGGCATTATTATGACCAATCACCTGCTAGAGCATGATGACTATCCATAAGTAACTAATCAACTTGAAAGTGATGAATCGCCTAGAAGGATGAACCAAAAATGTTTCAAATCCAAGCATCCTACCCATTTGCAATAAAAGTCAGCATACCAAGAGATTTGTGAAATAACACACCGACGAACAAATGGTTGATTAAAGTGCGTATCACACGTTGAACATAAATGATTAATGACTGCAGGGGGAACCCCTGATACCAAGGCCCATGAGAAATGACCCATGAGAACGACCCATCAAAATGGAGCCCAATAGGCTCATAAAGCCTAAAAACCTATGTTGATCTCTTTCCTCATCTCGCCTGAATTGAAGAAGGCAGTTCAACGATGTCAACAAGGAAGTACCAGTAACACTAAGCAAGAGAAAGCTCTAAAAGATATGAGAAAAAGTAAGGAAGAAATGAGGACTTGTGAAATTAAATAGAGGCTCATCATGCTCACTGCAGTATTTAGTGACACAAGCCATAAATGGTAAATTTTTGAAAAACGCAAATAAGGGGGAAGGAGCAGTTGAAGGAAATAAATGCAACCAGCAAACCAATAAGGAAAAGACACATCAACATGGCAAGGGAGAATCCGTACACTAGATCGTCACCAGCACGCTAGCATAAGCCACGCTGAGATAATTGTAACAGCTCTGCAAATGTCAGGTGCCTAGCAAGCCTTGTACGATGAAGGTGACGCCTACCGGTGTGCTCCCGGACTATACCCACATAATAAACCTAGCTGGCAAGGATGTGCATGGTTGGAATGGAGTATACAAATTATATGAACAATACTCTCCTTAATTCACCAAGTGACACCTGTCATGAGGTACGGGTACATATACACCCATGAACAGAGAAAGTGTTAAGACAACTCTTATCACTCAAAACCCTAGTTCATTTTCTTATTGTCTTCTCTCCTTCTCCTTCTTCTAACTTGACCACCGGAGCACTAGGACCCTGCCCAACCAACTCTCTCACTGGTTTTGTTTTACAGGTCCTCAGCCACCCAAAAAATGGATCGGTAGTATCATGAAGTTCATATTGATTGGTAATGATATATGGTGAAAATAATCGTGCTTTCCTACAGTTATCCAAATTAATTTTCTTCTATACTAGCATGTCCTTTAACCTCCCTAGAGTTATAACGACGATATGCACGCCCTTTTTCATAACCTCTAACTGCAACATCATATCCACCCCACCTATAGACAACAATTTCCTCAACTTTGGATACCCAGCCCGTTGCATAGGAATTAAAAGTTGTTCCACTACTTCATAGGTTTGCCTAGTAAGTTCTCTTGATGGGCAAACATTCAAACTAAAAAGTCCTTCACCTAAAGTAATGGGTATCAAAATCTCCTCTTGTAAAGCAATCAAAATCATTAGAAGCATAGAAACTGGGGTCTTCCCAGAGCCTGTAAAGGCAATCCTAATTATATCCCTTCCCGTTAAGATAACTAGAAGACCTTGCACTTGAATAGGAGTAGGTTGCACAATCCCTTTAGTTGTTAGCTTCTTCAAGATAGGAAACCTCAAATCTTTAAAAATTTTATTGGTGGGGGAATGTCCGCTCTATTAACTATAATGTGCCACTATTTCTAAATCGCATCATGCTACTTTTTAAACATTCTTCTAATATAAAGTGGTGGTTTCCATCCAGTCAATAGAAGCTTAATGTATGTGATTCCTTTAGCCAACTCACGAACAAACATTAGAGTTTTCCTGTCTAGAATAAATGTTCTATCATCTCTTTCTCTTGCTGCACTATTTGCTCAGTTCGACTCATTTCAGGTTGTTCACGCTTAAGGTGGGAAGCCTTGACAAGAAGGCTAGCTTTGGCTTCACCGAGTTTTGATTTCCCTAATTCATCTTCTAGAGCTGAGGCCTTTCCCTTTCTTTGAAGAATCTTTTGTGCCTCCAAAGCTCAGTGTTCTACCACTAGGACATATTCCTAGTGTATTCCAGTATCGACGGTTTCATATAAAAAATAGAGGGCCTAGTCCCATATTTAGGTTAATTGGGACTTCTAAATGCCTTTAGTTGCCAAATTGGTGATGTACCGGCAGATTCATCCATACCGAACATTATTTCCAATATGTGGCTGTTCTCGATGGCTCTAGGGAAGAAGAGGTAGTAAAGAAGTCAGACATACCAAAAAGGAACTGCAGTACAGCAATACAGATATAAAATATATACCAATTTTATATTTCCTATCAATTAGCTTAGGGGCCTTTTTTTAAAAAAAAAAATACTTAAGGGCGGTTTTATTACCTTATGTTTTATCTATAATTAAATTAATTAATTAAAATATAATTATAATTTAATTGAAAATATTTTCTTATTCAAATTAGGTTAATATCTATTTTATGTCTAATGACATACCTTCTATTTTATTTTTAATAAAATTAAATTAATTAAAATATAATAATAATTTAATTGAAAATATATTTCCGATTCTAATTATGTTAATATATGTTTTATGTCTAATGAGATGGTACCTTCTATTTTATTTTTAATAAAATTAAATTAATTAAAATATAATTATAATTTAATTAAAAGTGTATTTTTATTCTAATTTGATTAACTTCTATTTTATCTCTAATTAAATTAATTAATTAACCTATAATTATAATTTAATTTAAAGTATGTTTCCAATTTTAATTAAAATTGTTTGCAGTTTTAATTAAAAAAATTTCTATATAAAAGTCTTTTAAAATTTATATTTTTGCACTAGTGTTTATTGTTTTATTTGTTATTTTTTACTTTGTGAAGTATTTTTGTTTTCTTTATTATTTTTACTCCATCAAGAATTTGATCAATATATTTTTCAATAGCAATAATGAAATTTCCACAATTGATTCTCTTGAAGATGAGCAAAAGCTATTTAATATAAAGTCATGCTCATTTATATTTTTTGTTAATGTCTCTTAAAATCATTAGGTAATACTTTTCAAAATATGTTACTTTATGTTATTTTATGTATTTAAATTAGAGAATTTAATCAACATAATTACATATTTGTTTTATAGGGGATTAATATATTTGCTTTAATATGGATCAATTCAATTGAAAAGTTTAAATATTGCTTTGAAATAGGAAAAACTTGTACTATTTTGGTTTTAAAAAGATTTACCCTTTTTTTTTCAATATCTATGATAAATTTAAACTAAATTTTAATTTAAATACAATTGTTATAGAGTATAAAATAAAGATATCTCCGCATATTTTATAGTATAATTTTAGCTCCTTTAGTAATATTAAATGAAGTGTTATTGAAGGAAGTGAAGAAACAGAAGAAAAGAAAAAAATATTTGGTATGGTCATCTACTCGATTTTGTGATTCTAATAGTTTATATTATGATATATATTTAAGAAATTATTTTATTGATATTATTTATTCTTTTAAATTTTTTTTAGGTATCTTAGTTCTTATTAAACCAATTAAAAAAAGAGAGAGAGAATTGTGGTCGAGGAGAAGCACTACAACCATTGATGATAAATGATTGTTTTTAAAATTTTAATTTTTAATTATATTTCCCTTTAATCTAATTAATTAATCTTAAAATGAAGGATAAATTATTGAAGAATTAGTTAGAAATAGCGAGGAGAATCCAATCATTGCATTATCAAATGTTTATAGTTCTTCTATTTACAAAGATAACTTTATTTTTAAAATTTTAAATTTACAATACTAACTTTTAAATTTTAGTCTAAGATATATAATTTTTTTTTAATTTCATATAGGTGATCTTTAATTGTCTACAAAGCCTATAACTTGAAATACCCTAGAGAAGGGGAGTGAATAAGGTTAATTTGAATTTAGGAAGATTAAGAGAAATTAAGGAAAAATTAAAGAAGATTAAGGAAGAAAAATGAGACAATGCACAACAATTTAGGGAGTTCAAATACTCAAGATCCTATATCTCCCACCTAACTTTTTCAAGTTAGGATTTTCAACCCACACCATTCTATTAACTTAGATTGTTTATAATAAGAGTTTTTCTAGCTAAACTCAAACTTTTACAATTAAGTTTTTCTTGGGAAAACTTATAACTAATGCACTCACAAATGTTTTTCAAAGCTAACACTTGAACCTCCAGTGCTTGAGAACATTACTGCCCTTTAATTTAATCCAAGAAAAGGAGTAGATGAAGATTACCTACCACTAACTTACCCTAAAAACACTCAATAAATGATTTAATAGAATGTGAGCTTGATTAAAATAAATTTTAAAGCAATCAAATGGTTCACCAAACTCTTTAAACTCTTAAATGGCAGTTTTTTTTATGTATTTATAATTGAGGATGAACAAATAGCTATTAGGAACCCATACTTCCATCCTTAATTTAAAATGGCGCATCCATTTTCATTAAATGTTCTTCAATCTTTTTGTTGAAAAATAAAGGCTCGCAATTATGACCATGCCCATCAAGCCCATTTCAAGTTCCCCCTTGCATTAATTTAAAAAAGTCCTCACACAAATAATGGTTAGTAGCACCAAAGATAATATCATCAACATAAATTTGAACAATTAACAAATCATATATTCTTCTCTTAACGAAGAGATTTGTATTAACTTTATCTTTTGAAAATCCCTTTTCCAAAAGAAAGTTGCTCATGCTTCTTATATCAAGCTCTTGGAACTTGTTTCAAGCTATAAAAGTGCTTTAGTTAATTTAAAGACATGATTGGGGAATTCATGACTTTCAAAACTTGAAAATTATTTAATATACACCTCCTTTTGAATCTAGCCATTCAAGAAAGCACTTTTAATATCCTTCTGATAAAGTTCAAAGTTCATATAAGAACCAAATGCTAGTAGCATCCTAATGCCTCTAACCTTGCAACGAGGGAAAATCTTTCATCATAACAATTCCCTTTTCTTGATTATAGTTTTAAGCCACTAACGTAGCCTTGTTCTTAGTGATTATGCCTTATTTATTTACTTATTTTTAAACAAGCATTTGGTGCCTATAATTGGATGAATTCTAGGCCTAGGAACTAAATTCCACACTTTCTTCATCTCAAATCGATTGAATTTTTCTTATATAGCAAGAACCCAAGACTCATCATCCAAAGGCTCATTAATAAATTTTGGTTCAATTTGAAAAACAAAAGCTAAATTAACTAAATGTTTAATAGAGAAACTAATAATCAACCCCTTTTGATGTATCACAAATGATGAGCCTCTTGGGATAATCTTGGTAGTGTCAATCTTTTGGAAGCTCTTCCTTTAAGGTTAGTTAAGGTGCATTTTCACTGTCTTCCTTGTTAGCTCTATTCTCTTGAAGCTTCATTGTCATGTTCGTACTTAGAATTAACCTTAAATTATTTATTAATAAATAAATTAAATTAAATACATCAATAATAAATAATTATTCATATGTAAAAATAATAATAGTAAATTAAAGAAATGGATTAGGACTTAATTGTAATGAAATAAACTATAGAAAGGACTACTTGATTATGAAATAATAATAATAATAAAAATTTAGAGGATCAAACTTAAAGAAAAAAAAAGGAAGAAGGTGCATGTGTCAATGTTGAGTGGTTCGAGACATGAATCATCACGTTTAGTGAGGATAAACTTTGCTTAAACTGGGTCTTTCCCTTTCTTTACTTCTAAATTTTACCCAAAGAGAGATAGTAGAATTGAAACTTGGAACCTAGTGATCCTTGGGTAAATTTGAAAGGGAGATGGGTCGATAAAAGATATTAAATAATTAAAATTAATAAATTTAAATTATTAAGAATTCAATGTGAATTAAGCAAGTGATAACGACGACAACGATAATAATAATTAATTAATTAATTAATTAAAATAATCATAATATCTAAAATAATAATAATAATAGCAATAAAATAAATAAACCAATGAGAAATAAATAGAGAATGTGCATAAATTTATATCGATTTATTTATTAAATAGCACATGTGCACAAGAGATTGAAAATGTTCTAGTAAAACCGTGCCTAGGGTACAACTGGGTTCTGCAAGAAGTCAAACTATGTTCAGAACACAACAATTCACATGATTTGAAGAAATTATTCATACTTTAAGTACAGTGAGATATGAATTGACAGGAATTGAAATTTATGTTGGCAAATTTCTCTTGATATTGGTTGTAGCTTTTGTTTATGTTAAACCTTTGATTTGCAATTCTTAACCGAATTCTTATCATGTCATTCTTCCTAAATTATTGACAAAACTTTTATTATTTGCTATTGTTATGAGTGAACTTCCCCATCTTTCTTTCTTGGTTCGGTTCTTTAGTTTGTTTGAAACTATCTTTACTTATTGTCCTTTATTTTCTGCCATCCTTTTTTATGTTTTTACGATATTTCCTAGTGTAAAAAGTGTACTTCCTTGCTGCTTAAAATTTGGTCCTGGTTTAGGTTCAATTTCACATTGATTGAGGTTGCTTTGTGTTCTTGATATACTGCAATATCAAAGTATTAACCTTCATTCATTCTTATCAAAATTCATTCTTGAGGATGGGTCACCTAGTTGAACTCATTTTCTTACTAATGTGGATATCTGATGCTCAATATGACTTACCCAAAATGAGGAAAAGAAATTAGTACAACTTGGGGAAAATGTGCAAAGAAGTGTTATTCACAAATTCTAGCTTTGTATCATTCACATAGATGTGCCATCCTTGAGACATTGCGAACCTCAAAAACATTAAGATTTGCTTTAAATAAATTAACAGCGTTTAACAAACTAAAACTTATTTATATATTAATTAAAGTATTTTCCAATAATTATCTAAGAACATAATAAGATTTAAATAAACTACTCCAAAGTCCAAAACTTCACCTAAGTAACAATAAATAATGTTATGTGCATTTGATGAATGCAAGTGGCCATAAGTTGTAAATCATGGCTTTAACTTGGTCACCAAATTACCCTTTACTTATAAATTTTACCTAAAGAGAGATAATAGAATTAAAACTTGAAACCCAGTGATCCTTGTGTAAATTTGAAAGGGAGATGGGTTGATAAAAGATATTAAATAATTAAAAGTAATAAATTCAAATTATTAAGAATTCAATGTGAATTAAGCAAGTGATGATGATGATGATGATGATAATAATAATATCTAAAATAATAATAATAATAATAGCAACACAATAAATAAATAAATAAACCAATGAGAAATAAATAGAGAATGTGCATAAATTTATATATATTTATTATTAAAAGATATGTGCGCACATAAGATTGAAAGGGTTCTGCGAAAAGTCAGACTGTGTTCAGGACACAGCAGCTCACATGATTTAAAGGAATTATTTATACTTTCAGTACAGTGAGATATGAAATGACGGGAATTGAAATTTATGTTGGCCAAATTATGATAACTGTCTTATGGACAGTGCTTAAAATTTAATATGCTGTTGTGGCGAATTCAAGTGGTATTATTTATATGCATACAATTATTTTGAACCTTCAATGTGCCGAATGGTACTCAACACATCGATAGCAACCTGTGAAATTGTGCCTTTATGCATCTGCACTCCCGTGCTCTTATGTCTTAATACTTTTATACTGATAAGCCCATACACTTTATGATTATTAAATTGGTGATTAATAATATTATTTAAAATAAAATTTTTTGATATTGTATGAAACTTATGAACCTAGGATTGAAAGTTTTCTATTGTTATATCAATGGAAAAGCTTGTGGATGAAATTGAATACAAATTTATTTGATTATTATAAAAGAAGCCTAGAGAAGATATAATAATGTTAAAAATTTAATATATACATAAAATGTGAAGTGAGTGAAAATTTATCAAACATTTTCAATGTCAAATAATTTATATTCATTATACATTTTGACTATTTTTGTTTGATATTTATTTTAATTGTATATTATGTTATATTTTCCTATTTATTCACATCTTCGTCGTACTCTATTTGATATTTATTTTTATTGTATGTTATGTTATATTATATTTTCCTATTTATTCACATTTTCCTATTGTAAGCCAGAAGGTTAGGTAGGATGAGATTGAGATTAAGTACACCCTAGGACATGAGGTGACTTTAGACTTGGATTGGAGGGTTTAGATAGAGCCTACAGGTACCCCATTTCACGTGCACTATGGTCGAGAGGACCATGGAGAGCATGTTTTTATTATTATTTGAGTATTTTACGAGACTGTTTTTGATGCCCATGTCACTCTAATCTTGACGGAGGATTGAGGTGGCTTTCTGATGCTACTTTTTAGACTTTTTGCATGTTATACACTCTTGATGTATATATGAGAACTCTTATAAATTAGGGTTTATTGGACATACAGGCATTCCATGTCTCTTTTTAATGTATATTTGTATATATAAATAAGTTGTATCTTGTATCCCTTCTTTACCCCTTTCTACGCAAGTTAGTTGATATAAATAGATTAAATTTATTCTATATATATTTTTGTGTAACCCTTGTATCTTAATTTTAGCCTACTAGTGCATGTTAGCAATTATTTTTCTTGTCATCTACCTTTATTATTGTTGGATATGATTTGGTGGAATCTATTTAAATTGTCACCATAAGTATATTACACAACCTAAATAGGTTATGTAGCACTATAGTTGTGATTAACGGTACATACCTAGTGGTAAATTATGAAAATAAAGGAAAAGTTTTATGAGTTTACTTTAAAAGTGGTTCCTCTCTACATTAATACTTTAGTTAGGTGATTTAGGGTTAGCAATCATCTAATTAAGGTACCTGTGGAGAGGGGTGTCACATTTGTTTGGTATTTAAGAATAGGTTTGATAGCGTAAGATATAAAGCCTAGGTTGGATGAATTCTATAAGAATTAAGGGATATTGATTTTGGTGGATATTAGCTGATGAAGGAATGAAACCTTGGTTGAATAAATTATTGAAGTGGTTTAAATTTTTTATGATTTTAGGAAGATGGCAAGAACTAAAGGTGGCATGATTGGTGGCCGAGATAGAGGTAGAGGTAGAGGCAGAGGCAGAGGAAGAGGTAGAGGTTGAGGTGCCTAGGTTGATAGAACAGAGCTAGTAGCTTGGGTAGAAGGCTCAAGTAGGGGTCATATTTTGTCATAAGAATTAGCTCCATCATCAGATTTTATTGGCAATGAGATAAATGTTGTATAAGAAGCTCAAATTAGTAGAGAACAAGGTAGTTTTGCATCGACCACTTTTACGCGAAATTTTAATGTACCGAGAAGAGCGCATAACCATCAACCTCCACCACCACCAATACAAGCGAAAGTGGCTAATTTTCCGAAGCTGTTGATGATGCATATTGATGTTATATAGTTGGCATGCACTATGGCCATAATAATGTTTGAAAAAGATAAAAAAAAAATACAAAAGGCCTGAAGATGTGATTGAGCATACCAAAAAGTGTGGAGCATATGATTTTTATGGTATATTAGACCTTGGCCAAGCTGATAAGTGGATAAAAACTATAGAAAAACATTCACAGCATTGTAGTTGAGTGATGAGAAGAAGATATGCAACATATATGGTTTGATGTTCGATAAGGCAGATGATTAGTTTACCAAAATTATAAATTTATTTGGTATGACCTTAACTTAGCAAATATTTTAGGAAGAATTTCATAAAGAATATTTGATAGAGACCCATCGAAAGGAAAAAGTGGCTTCATTTATTAATTTGGTGCAAGGACCATTGTCCGTTAGGGAATATGTTAATAAATTTGAGGATTTGTATAAGTATACAAGGAATATTTTCCCTACTAATGAGGCAAAGAGTAAAAAATTCATGAAGGGCTACATATCTCTCTAAGAGTTAACTTAAATCTATATGTTGGAACAACATTTAGAGGGTAGGTTGAGAAAGCTATCGAATAGGAAAAACTTAATAAGGAATTAGAGGCCTTAACTCAAATTAGATCCCACCAATAAGCTAGACTGTTGTGACAACCATGGAAGAAGGGCGGAGATAGAAAACCACATTTCTCTTTATACTTTAGAGGAAACATGAGGACTGGAGGTAGTAATAGACCCCAGGGAAGCCAACTTTCAATATGACAACCAATGGCACCATCTAGGCAAATTAGTGATGAGAATAGTCAAATAAGGTTAATTTACCCTAGTGTATCACATGTGAGAAAAATCATGCTAGAAGGTGTAATCAAGGCGAGATTAAGTGCTATAGGTGTAATGAAGCTGGGCATTATACTAGAGATTGTATGAGGATGCAATCGGAAGAATGATATATGCAGGCATCCAATGCTCCTCATAATCTAGGAGAACTGGTCAACCACCAAATCTAGCAAGGCCTACTGTTGTATGTAATGAGGCGAGTAGGATGGTAGGACCATCCCAAAATCAACCTATAGGGCAAGGTGGTACTATGAATGGAGTACAACAAGCTAGAGTTTTTGTTGTTACAGGACATGAAGTAGAGAATTCACTAGTTGTGATTACTGGTACTGCTCACATATACAGTTAGCTAACACGTATATTAATTGATTTAGGTGCTATATTTCCATTTATATCATCAAATTATATAATGCAAGATAAACTATGAATAAGTGATTTGAATGAATATGTGGTTATGAGCATGCTAATGGGGGATGTGTGTAGTTTATAACACGGTTTATAAGGATGTCTTGGTGAATGTTGGTAAGGAAGAAATGATCTAGAATTTGATACCTTTATCCATTAATGAATTTGATGTTATTCTTTGAATGGATGGATTAAGTCATTACCAAGCAAAAGTGAATTATTATATGAAATAGGTAGAATTTGAAAAAATTGGTAAAAAGATAAAGTTTACAGGAGAAAGTAGGAAGATACCAATTAGGATTATATCGATAATGACGACTATGAAATATTTGAGAAAAGGGTCGATTATGAAATATTTAAGAAAAGCGCATGAAGCATATTTAGCTTCTGTTGTGGAAAAAAGGAATGAGGGTGCAACATTGAAAGAATTACAAGCAGTGAATGAATTTGAGGATGTATTTTTGGAGGATCTACTAGGCTTGCCACCAGAGAGAGAAATAGAATTTCAAATAGAACTTGTACTGAGAACTATGCCTATATTGTAACTACCATATATGATGGCTCCAGCTGAGTTGAGAGAGTTAAGGGTGCAATTATAAGAATTATTGGAAAAAGAATTTATTCGGCCTAGTTTCTCTTCGTGGGGTGCACCTGTATTGTTTATTAAGAAAAAAGATGGATCTCTTCGATTATGCATAGATTATAGACAATTAAATAAGGTTACGATATAGAACAAATACCCACTGCCAATA
Organism: Mallotus repandus; assembly: GCA_949671775.1. NCBI lineage: Eukaryota > Viridiplantae > Streptophyta > Magnoliopsida > Malpighiales > Euphorbiaceae > Mallotus > Mallotus repandus. The sequence goes on along the minus strand of CATIWM010344719.1, from coordinate 4,489 downwards.
ATAGAGGACTTATTTAATCAATTACAAGAAGCAGTAGTGTTCTTGAAGGTTAATATGAGGTCTGGCTATCATCAATTTAGTATTAAGGAGTTAGATATTCCTAAGAATGATTTTAGGACTAGGTATGGACATTATGAATTCTTACTGATGCCATTTGGTCTAACAAATGCCCCAATAGCATTTATGGATTTGATGAATCAGGTATTTAGGATGTATCTAGATAACTTCATTATTGTGTTTATTGATTATAGTGTATTCTAAGTCAAAAGAAGAGCATGAAGGACATTTGAGGATGGTATTGAAAGTCTTGAGAACTAAGCAATTATATGCAAAGTTTAGTACATGTGAGTTTTGGCTAGCTAAGGTTATGTTCTTAGGACATGTGATATCTGCAGAAGGGGTGTATATATATCCTAGCAAAATTGTTGCAATTATGAATGAGGAACCATCAGAAAATGTGATTGAGGTTCGAAGTTTCTTAGGTTTAGTAGGCTATTATCAGAGGTTTGTATAGGATTTCTCAATTATTGCATCACCATTGACAAAAAATATTGAGAAAGAACTTAAATTGATTAGACTTTGAAATGTCAACAAACTTTTGACATCTTAAAGGAAAAGTTAATTACTACGCTAGTATTTTCATTGCTAGTAGAAGGAGGAAAATACATTGTGTATAATGATGCTTTTAGATAAGGGCTTGGTTTTATATTGATGCAAGATGATAAGGTAATTGCTAATGCATAAAGGCAACTAAGATCTCAAGTAGAACTATCCCACACATGATTTAGAACTAACTACAGTAATTTTTGCACTAAAGATATGAAGACATTGTCTATATGGAGAAACTTGCCAAATCTTTATAGATCGTAAGAGTTTGAAGTAAATCATTAGCCAAAAAGAGTTAAATTTGAGGCAAAGGTAGTGGGTAGAATTATTAAAGGATTACGATTACACAATTAAATACCACCCTAGTAAAGTGAATGTAGTGGCAGATGCTTTTAGTCAAAAGTCGATAGGTAATCTATATTATATCCGCACAATAAGAATGCCATTATTGGTAGAACTGAGGAAATTAAATGTTAGGCTAGATCTAAATGGCTTTGGAGGTATTTTAGCCATCTTAAAGGTAAGGCCTATGCTAATAGAGAAAATAGTGCAAGCGCATTTAATGGATAATGAAGCAGAAAAGCCACGAGAGAAAAAAAGAAATGGAAAGAAATCAAAGTTAACTTGTGATGGTAAAGGAATTTTAAGATTTAAAAAGAGAATTTTCGTGCCCAATGTAGGTGAATTAAGGAAAGAAATCTTAGATGATAAGATGCTCATGTGATCCTAGATTTAATTTTTAATTCATCTTTTGGTAGCCTATTTAGTATTTTCATTATAAGTTTCTCTACAGAAATCGGATTGAGTTGATTCAAGATGGGCTGGAAATATAAGAGAAAGATCTATGCTTTTGGTGAAGATGTTTAGGTCTGATTCGGTCTTATTCATGGACTACAATTATGAAAGATTATTAGGTTGTGTACAGAACTAGGCAGACTGCACATATGGCAGTAAATGGTCCGTATCTCTCTCAATATAGATCCAAATGGAGCGTTTCATGATTCATCAAAAATTTTACGTCATGGGGTATAACTTTCATGTTTTTTACTTGCATCAATTCGGCTTTCATCGTGGTGAAAAGTTCGCTACAATGTTCAGTATTTGTAAATTCGAATTTAACTAGGATTGTATTTTCTTATTTAGGTAGAATTATATTTTCTTATTTAAGAAGGATTTTTTTTTCTTGTTTAGTTAGGATATTAATTAGGTTTTATTTAGGGTTTCTTTAAGTCTATTTAAAGGTTTTATTTTATGTAACTTAAGGGATGATAATTCAGAATTGAAATTTTAAGAAACCTAAAAGTCGTTTGCTTTTATCTTTGTGTTCTTGCGTAGAATACATGTTTTAAGGAACATTCAAGTAGATTGATCACCTTCTTGTGGAGTGTTTCGAAATTGGAATTCAAAAACAAGTTTTCTTTATTCCAATTCTTTGATCATCTAAGTAATCTGATTTTTAGCCTTTTCTTAGGGGTTGTTACTGAATTGAGTATTGGGGTTTTCAAGTTAATGTGTTGGGGGTCCATATATATATAAAGGGGTTCTCATGCTTATTCTTGGGGGTTCCGTATCATTAGAAGAGGCACATTATTCTACTTATGTAATGCACCCGGGTAATATGAAGATGTATAGGAATTTAAAGGAACATTATTGGTGGAAAGGCATGAAAAGGATATAGCTGATTTTGTTTCTAAATGTTTAACTTGTTAACAAGTTAAAGCTGAACATAAGCATCTAGCTAGATTGTTACCATTTTTACTAATACAAAAATGGAAATGGAAGCATATAACTATGGATTTTATAGTTGGCAATCAGATGTATCTTTGTGGGCTGTTATGAGAACAGAAAAGGATGGAGATAATGTGATCCTATTGTTAGTGATATGCCCTAGGCCAATTGTGTAATGGATGTACTTTGACTTTGTCGTATTTATATTTTATTAATAAAAAGGCATTCTTCATTATTACTGGCTCATTCTAATATTATCCTTAATTAGATAATTCTGCGTAAGGCCATTAAGTATGTAAGTTGATATTAAAACTCTTAGGTGATACTTGAATTCTAATCTAAATATCCCTAATCGATCATTATTGTAGGAACAAAAATGAATAAAGACTAATATGAGTTTGATTGATGATTATGTTTTATCGGTCATGTATATGAGGTATTAAGTCAAACTCATAGGTACATATTTAGTGAAATGATATACTGGATGGACTCACTATGAGAATACTACATGGATAATTGTTAAAATTAATTCTTATCACAGTAGTATTATTTGAGTCCTCTGACCTGAGATCACCATGGTTTCCTGCATAATAAGTTTTATGTTTTGACAAATCCCTACATCATCTTTAACAGGATGGTAAAAACAGGTTGTGATTTGATATGGGATGAGTTATGTGAGGAATGTGAGTGATTAAGATGGAATTTGTCCCTTAGTTATTTGTGAAGATATCTGTAGGCCCCTTGATGAGTTAGACTAAAGAGAAATGCATGGCCATGCTAGAATGAGTTGATAAAGAGTTATCAATATTAGATAAAGAGCTACCAGTATCATTCTACTTGGGATTGAGAAATAATATGATTGAGCAATAGAAGGATGACATGAACCATGCCTTATGTTCATTCAAGATATCACGCGATAAAATGACTATAATACACACTGTGTATTAGGTTATGTCGGATTATCGATCTTCACACAACTTGGGTAGTCATAATGTCTTACTAGAGACCAATTATGACTTGTGGGCTAAAATAGAAATTTTAGGCCTGCTGCCAATGTTGTGTGAACCTACAGGGTCACACACTTAGAACAGGGCCAAAGCAAACTTGGGTTAATTAGCCCAATAATTATCTCTATGTAAAATTAAATATATAAGTGAATATATATATATATATATATATATATATATTATGTACTACCTAGGATCTAAGGGGTTACTGTGCTGCGATGTGCTGTAAATGCAAAAGATGATGCAGATGCAGGATGATCACAGTGCCGGTCTCACGCTCCAGTCACAGGCTAGACACGGAGGTTACCGGACCAAGAATGCAACAGATATATTAGACAATATTTCACAGAGTTCTGATGTGCAGGATCCTAAGAACTTAGGCAAGCACAGAGCATACTACCTGTTACTTAAGAGAATTAAAAAAAAAATTAAAATAAACAGAAAGTAAATGCAAAAAACTTAAAGACATAAAAGATAGAGATCAAAAATAAAATAAACAGAAAGTAAATGCAGAAAGCTTAAATGCAGAAAGCTTAAAGACATAAAAGATAGAGATTAAAATCTTACTGGAAAATTTTCTTTTATTTATAGATCCTCGTAAAGGGAAATACAGAGTTCTTTAATCCAGAAGAGTAAGGGAAGAAAGGGAAATAAAGAGTTCTTTAATCCAGAAGAGTAAAGGAAGAAAATAAGAGAATTACAACAAATCTTTAGTGATAGATTTTAAACTCCTAATTCTTTATTTCTAAGCCGAGAAAAATTCTCCCTTTTGCAGAAGGAGGAGAGCTCCTTAAATAGGCGAGAGGGATCCTCCACTGAAGCTATTCGAGCATGTGAGACCACTGCTTTTGTTGGTGATGAATAACACTTTGTCTAGAGAATCGTGGTGGTGGTTCAGTAGTCTTTTCTCTTTATCTGTCTTTATCAAAGTTATTTTGAATAACCGAGCCTACCATGTCGCGGAAGTGGAAAGAGGGACCCCATCCTTGAGGCATGATAGAGTGAAATGGAATTGATGCTGATGGAGGAGCCGAATATTTGACATAGAAGTCAAATTTTCCTGATGGCTGTCCAAGAAGGTCCCACTGAGGCAGTCTGGGATGATTAGTGCCTGGAAGAAACAAAATGTTATTATAACTCTTTTTTTT
>CATIWM010344693.1:0-19806 GCA_949671775.1 Mallotus repandus | reverse complement strand
TTATATTAAATAAAACATATGTATTTTAAAATAAGAATATATATATATATATATATATATATATATATATTTATATATATATAAATTCTTATATATATATATATTCAACAGTTAAGGAGAATTTTAAAGAAACGTAATATATTTGAAATAAATATTTTTTTTATAAAATCAGATTATCTTCATTATTGGCTATCCTTGAATACGATATTGATGCTGTGAAGAACAATGTATTCCTTAACCTTATTAATAAAAGAAAGTTTTCTCATAAAAAGAAAACACACATATATATTATTGTAAGTATTTCATACATATATTCAGAGGAGATCCAGATGATTACATATCTTTGGTAACAAAGTCACATATTCTTATTAGGTACAAATTCACACATAATATAAAGTTTGGACAGCCACAGATGCTTAAACAAAGCCCTCACTTATTGAACACACATGGTTGGATCACACCACACCATATATAAGAGCTATAACAGTGCAGTAATCATTTAGCTTGGCTGCTTAGGTGAGAGCAAGCATCCTTGGTGATGTGGACACTAAACTCGAGGAATGAATGAGGATCTGGAATATCCTCATGCAGCCTCTCAGATTCCAAGTTCAAGTGCACCAAGCTGCCTCCACCTTGCTTTGGTGTAGCTTGAACAATTCGTTTGAAGTCCTAGTAATCCTTCATCATATCTCCTTCAATCACTTTAAAAGTGGTTGACAATTTCACATCGTCTATGTCCTCAATAATCTCCTTAGCAATCTTAGCTTGCCCATCTGATTGATCGTAATTAATTAGCATTCCAAGTTCAGTTTTAACCAAAACATAATAATGTGTGTTTTGGTATATATACACACAAAACAAGCTGCAAATTAATAATTAAAAAGAGCTGTAGAAACTTACGTACCATGAGTAAAACTCCAGCAGATGACAGTGCCTTCCTTACCCCATTCACCGTCATGCAGATCACAGCCTTGAATCTTGTCAGGGCTCATAATGTTAACATGGTGTGGTCTGCAACTGCAGACATCATGAGACAAGTGTGCAGGAACCTGGATCTCTACATCTGCCTCCAACTTGCCCACAAGAGCCCTTTTTATTTTTTTTTTAATTTCTTTGTTGGGTTAATGTTTCAAAGTTCCCTGATATTGCTGCCTTTATATAGAGGCGGCCCTAGTTTAATTTATTGGGATTTGATTGATTAGCATGTTCCTAGATGATTGGGAGTGATAATTGAAAGCTTTATGCATATTGAAGTGAATCTTACTTGCCCTACTATAAAATTGTGATGAATATCTCAAATTATTTTCATGCTGAATATTCTTTAATATAATATATTTGAGATACATAAGTTTTCTCAATTTTTGAACCTTACTGTTTACAAATGCTGAATTTGTGTTAGTTTTGTTGGTTATCCACAAAGTTAACAGGTTTTGTTACGATAATTTACAACAATTTTGATGTATTTTTCTTATTAATTTTTGTTGTTGGTACACCTAATAAATAAAATAAAATGAACTAATTATATATGATTATATAATAAAATATTTTTAAAATTAAATAAAAATTAATTTTATAATTCAACACAATTAAAATTTGAATAATACATTTTAGAAAGTCTATAAATAATATAGTCATTAAATTATTTTTCATTTTCACTTTGATATAGTTTTTTTTTTGTCATTATGAAATTTTTATTTCTTTCTTAATTATTTTATTTTACCAACACTTTTTATTAAATATTATAAATTTCTGTATGACTTATCTTTTATTGATACAAAAGAGAACTTATATAGTACAAGGGTTCGGTTTTACAAATCCCTACAATCAAGGGATGTACAATTAATCGAGAAGAAAATCAATCTTCCTAATGAAGAAACATGAATCTATCGTAATATACATGAAAGGAAAGTGAATCAACCTAATTAGGAAGAGAAGAATTAGGCTAATTAGGAAGAATAGAGTGGCAAAATTCCAATACGCCCCCTCAAGTTGGAACATGGAGATTTTGAATGCCTAACTTGCCAACCAAGAATTGAAATTATTGTCTGGCTAAAGCTTTGGTAAAGATGTCAGCAACCTGATTTGATGAAGGGATATGATGAGTGACTATGAGACCACGCTGGATACAATCACAAACAAAATAACAATCAATTTCGATATGTTTTGTTCTTTCATGATAAACTGGGTTGTTGGCAACATGCATGGCAGCTTCATTATCACAATAAAGCTGGATAGAGGATGAACAAGTCACAGTCAAGTCACGAAGCAATTGTCGTAACTAGATTAATTCACAAGCCGTGGTGGCCATAGACCGATATTCAGCTTTAGCAGAAGAGCGAGAGACTGTAGTTTGTTTCTTGCTTTTCCATGAGATCAAAGAATGTCCAAGAAAAATGACGTAACCACTGAGTGATTGCCGAGTTAAAGGGCAACTAGCCCAATCTGAATCACAATATGCCGAGATAGATAAGGGACTGGTAGAAGAGAGAAAAATGCCCAGACCTGATACTGATTTAAGATAGCGTAAAATGCGCATAGCAGCCTGCCAATGTCCTTGTCGTGGTTGGTTCATAAATTAAGAAAGAATATGGACCGAATAACAAATATCTGGCCTAATGATTGTTAAATAAATCAAGCACCCAACCAAACGACAATAAGAACCAGGATCTTCAAGAAGACTGCCATCATCAAGTGCTAACTTATGATTTTTCTCAATGGGAAAAGAGAAAGGCTTAGACCTGAGCAAACCTGCTTCTTGAAGAATATCTAGTGCATATTTTCATTGAGATAAAATAATCCCTTCAGGAGAGGGTGCGACTTTGAGAGCAAGAAAATATTTTAGAGTGCCAAAGACTTTGATAGGAAACCATGCTTTCAAATAGCACTTGAGTTTAACAAGCTGTGAGTTATCATTAGTGTCAATGACAACATATCAATGTAAACAAGGACAACAATAAAGGAAGTGCCTTTATGACATAGAAATAAGGAGTTGTCACTCTTAGATTGAGTAAACCCAAATCGGAGAATGGTTGTAGAAATTTTGGGGAACGCCTGGAAGCTTGCTTCAGACCACATAAAGATTTACAAAGTCGACAAACATGCGTATCACTATCTAATAAATAGCCAGACGGAGGCTTCATATAAACTTCTTCATCAAGATCTCCATGAAGAAAAGCATTATGAACATCAAACTAGTGAAGAATCCAATTTTTGATAGCTACCACTGATAAAAGAGTATGAACAGTGGTAAGTTTAGCGACGGGTGCAAAAATCTCGGTATAATCCAAACCTTCCACCTGAGTGTACCCTTTTGCCACAAGGCGTGCCTTATACAGTTCAATTGTTCCATCATAGTGATATTTAATTTTGTACACCCACTTGCACCCATCCACTTTCTTTCCTGAAGGCAATTTCTTTAAAGTCCAAGTGTGATTATTTTTAAGGGCTGCTAGTTCATTTTGCATGGTAGCCATCGAGTATCTTTACTTGCCTGTAAGTAAGTTGTAGGCTCATCATTTTGAGTGATGGCCATAAGAAAACAAGAATGGGGTGAAGAAAAAGTAGAATAAGAAAGATAATAAGACAAAGGATAAGAAGTACCTAAGAAAACTGTATTGGCATGATTGGAGGATGTATCTTTATTATTTCCTAGCAAATCAATATAAAAATCTTTGAAATGAGCTAGTAACTTTCTTTCTCGAATAGGATAGTTAGCTTTGGTAGAAGGTGTTGGTATTGATTCAAGGATGGGTTTGGGTGTATTGTCCATGTCCTTATTAGCTCCATCATCCTTACTAGTTTGAGTATTGTCACTAACTTCATGAATTACACTTGGTCCTTTATCCCAATAAATCTCATTAACATGGTCATTCTCACCCCCTTGATTGTGTTCTTGTGCCTATTCAATGTCACTTGTCCCTCCTTCATACACATATTGTACATCAGATGTAAGGGTAGATAAGGTGTTAGGTGTTTGGGGGGTCGGGTTATTAGAGATTTCAGTTTGGTGTGGTGAAGTATGGAAAGGAAATATATTTTCATAAAACACTACATCCTTGGAAATAAAAATTTGACGAGTCTTTAAATTGTAAACTTTGTATCCCTTTTGACCATAAGGATAACCAATAAAAATACAAGAAGTGACTCGCTCACAGAACTTATCTTTAGACCTTAGAATGACAGAAGCATAAAAAAGACAACTAAATACTTAAAGGTTTAAATAGTTGGGTTTATATGAAAACAAGACTTCATATAGACTCTTTCCAGATAAGAGAGGTGTAGGTGTAGAGTTAATCAAATATGTTGCAGTAAGGATACACTCACCCTAAAATTTAATAGGTAAATTTGCTTGAAATCTTAAAGCTCAAGCAACTTCAAGGAGATGCCTATGTTTATGTTCCACAACCCTATTTTATTGTGGGGTATAGATGCAAGAGAATTGATGTAGGATCCCATTTTGTTGACAAAATTGCCAAAATTTATAGGCAGTGAATTCTATCCTATTGTTACTCAGAATTTACTTTATATGGTAATTGAATTGCTTGTTTATCATGGTAACAAAATATGGTAATAAATGATCAACCTCAGTCTTGTTTTTCATCAAACAAACCCATGTAGTTCTAGTGTAATCATCAACAATACTCAAAAAATAATGTGCACCAGACAAATATGGAGTTTTATAAGGGCCCCAAATATCACAATGAATTAAATCAAAAGCATTATGAGTTTTAATAGAGCTGAAAGGAAAAGGGTGACGAGCTTGTTTAGCTCTATGGCAAATATCACAACACTTTTCAAAAACTTTCTTGCTGTCAAGATTCAAACTACAAATTAAAGACATTCTATCAAAAGATAAATGACCGAGGCGTTGGTGCCATAAAACAAAATTTGTGTTGTGAGCAGAATTTGTTTAGGTCATGGTGATATTGATTGCTTAAAAATAATAAAGAACATCCCTGAGTTCACCCATGTTAACCAGCTTCCCCATGGCTAGGTCCTGTAAAGCACAAAAGGAAGGGACGAAGTGAGCAGCACAATTTAAAGTGTTAGTTAATTTGCTTATAGAGATGAGATTGCAAGAGAATGAAGGTATATAAAGAACATGATTTAGTTTGATGTTTTAATTAACATTGACATCCCCATATGATTTAACTATAACAAAGGAACCATCAGGTATCTTGACAGGTGGAATGGAATTGACTGGAGTCTCATCATGTATAATACTCTTTTTGTAAGTCATATGATTTGTAGCACCTGAATCAAGAATCCATTCAACATTAACATTGGGTAGATAAATTGCCTTACCAGCAAAATTAGCAATTGGATTAACATTTTGAGTCTTGCCAAGATTCAATAAAGATATGAGTTGTGTGTACTGATCTTTAGAGAGACCACTGATTGGTGATTCAGTAGACTGCCCTGTTGCCACCATGGTTTGGGCTTGATTTGTTGCTTTTTCTCGTGTGGATTTGGATTTATTTTTCTCCCACTAATTTGGATAACCATGTAATTCAAAACATGTATCTTTTGTGTGCTTATTTTTCTTACAGTGTTCATAATACAGTTTCGAAGTATCACGATTACCAATAACCATGGAGTTACTTTTAATCCAGGCTGCAACATTAGGTGAGTCTGGTTTAGGTCGAGGGAGCGTTCCATCTACAGAGCCAAATTTATTCTTGGCCAATAGTGCATTCGTCATGGCTCTTCGCCATGTTGAATAATTATCTTCTTTTAGAAGACATGAAACCAAGAAGATTCTTGGATTGTCTAAAAGGTGTAAGATGTATGGAGAAGATGAGTTGTATGTGGTATTGGTGATGGATTGAGTTTGTGCAAGTTTAAGGACTTGATTTGTTTCTTCAGCCATGGTGAAGAATATGCCCTAGACAACCTGCTTTGATACCATATAAATTTTTGCATGGCTTATCTTTTATTGATACAAAAGAGAACTTATATGGTACAAGGGTTCGGTTATGCAAATCCCTACAATCAAGGGATGTACAATTAATCAAGAAGAAAATCAATCCTCCTAATGAAGAAACCTGAATCAATCAGAATATACATGAAAGGAAAGTGAATCAACCTAATTAGGAAGAGAAGAATTTGGCTAATTAGGAATAATAGAGTGGGAAAATTCCAATAAATATTAGAATAATCTTCCAATATATATTACTGTTGAAAATCATAGCATTTTGTTGATAAAAATAAACACAAAATATTTTTATATACTTCAAATATATTATGCTCAATAATTAAATTTATAATACGCATATATGAATTATCATTTTATTATCTAATACAAATATTTAGAATATGTATCATTTATATTTAATCATTGAATGTAGATGAAAAATCTACCAAGTAATTAAGTTTTGATTTGAAACTATGGAGGGTTAATTTCACAAAATCTTTTAGATTTTTCAAAATTATCACTTCAAGTTGTCATAATTAAGTTCTAGTTCAAGTGGTAAAAATGCTTTACTTTTAGAAAGATAGATGTTATTGCCTTTATATAGAGGTGGCATCAGTTTAATTTGTTTTCTTTAATATTTATTGCCATTATTTTTAAATATAATAAAATTTGTATTGAGAACTATTTAATTATTATTGGAGTATGTATAACAGTGTTTTAGTTAAGAAATTTTTAAAAAATAGAATTTCTAATGGTTTAGGAAAAATGGTTGAGTGATTTGAGATAAAAAAAATACTTATTATATAAATACTTTTGGAATTTGAGTAGTATTGTAATATGTATATTAGTGTTTTAATTGAAAAAATAATACTAAATGAAAAACTTTCATTGTGTAAATATGTATTTGGGAGAGGAGAATGAAAACCCTAGCTGCCAGAAACTTATCAAGGGCGTCTCAGTCTGATCGTTTGGTTTATGGCCAACAACTTTGATAAGTCTTCCATCATGACTATTGTCAATCATAAGGAGATGTTTTCTGTCCCTCCAAAGCTTTCTTCTTCTTCTAGTTTGGTGGAGGTTGTTATACCACAAAAAACATTTGTTGTTGTTATCGCGAACTACCTTATTTCTGACGCTACTATTTCTACAAATGTTTCTATGCTGTTAATATAGGTCTGGCATCATCCCAGACTTAAGCAGCATCTGTACAAGGCCTTGATCAGCCTATGGAGAATTATTCAAAAACCATTAAGGATAGCCTCATCATGATCAAAATCAATCAGCAGCTTTATGAGAAACAGTTGAATGTATGTCAACACGCTCTCATCGCTAGAATTGTTCTGTCAAAAGGAGATTCACCATGGAAAATCTCTTATTTAAAGTAGAAACTCTCTTCTATTTGGAAGATTTCTTCTAATAGGAAGCTTATCTCTTTAGGACGTGGTTTTTACCTTGTTCTGTTATCTTCCAGTGATGAGAAAAATTTAGTCTGGAATAGAAGTTCCATTACACTAGAACCAGGGAGCAACATTGGACACCTGACTTCGACCCCGATGACCAAAAATCTACCAATACATATATTTGGGTTCGATTTTATGGGTTATCTTGGGAATATTGGCATCCTCATATTTTAACATCTATTGCCCGAGAGATCAGTGAACTTGTAAAGATTGATAATGCAACTCTTCATGGTGAATTTGGGCATTATGCTAGGGTGTTAATTGATATTGACTTATCAAACAAATTGAAGGAAAATATTTTAGTAGAAATAATTGGGAAAATTTTCTTAATTGATGTGGTATATGAAAATTTACCTTTATTTTGCAATTCTTGTTCTAATATTGGTCATGCCCCTCAGGATTGCCATCTTGGTAGTCTACTGATTCAAAGGCTGAATCACGTTTGACAAAAGAGGATGATCATCTTGTATGGAAGCCAAAGCATACTACTCCAGCTTCTAACCCTTTTGAATTAATGATGCCTTCATGCCGAATAATGACACTTGCCATCTTCAGACAACTGCGATTGCTCGAGACCCTACAACCAATTTTTTGGTTTCAAGGGAAAATAATACTCCTACGTCTTTAGCAGACCAAATGGAGCTTTATGATAGCAATTGGACTACTATTTCAAATCATAAAAAGAAAGCTTTAAAGAAATCCTAGGAACCTCAACAGATGTCTCTTGCTAAAAGAGCATCTAAGAAACCGAACAGACCCAATCTATGAAGAGCATCATCTTTTTGTATTTTTGCTATTTGATTATAGCAAAAGAGTCCATTTTTGGTTTAGTTATCTTTTGTTGGAGGCTTCTGTCTTTTTATTTTCTCGCTCTATGCTTATCTTTTTCTCTTTATTTTTAATAAATCTTAGACTTCAGAATGATTTCTGAACTCCAACCTTTTACTAAAAAAAATAATACTAAAAAACTATAATAAATATTTTATTAATAATAAAAATTATGATTTTTAATAGTTTAATACATTAGCTTTTAGAGTGAATAGTCAAATATGAAGATAGAAACTTGTCAAATTTTTGGATTAATAACTTTAGAGTTCAACATTTAATATATATACATATATATATAAATCTCTTGCTGCATCTTGGTCCGGTAACCTCCGTATTGGAGCGTGAGACCAGCACTGTGATTTGCACATCATCTCTGCATCTTGACCTTGAACAATAACCCCTTCAGATCCTTAGCCGTGCATGGTATCAGAGCCTTAGGGGGGATTGAGTAATTTCTACAGTTTTAGTTTACCTGTTATGAATGGTGCCTATAGGATGTTTCTATAGTGAGTCCTTTGGTCATAGGTGGTCCCGGCCGTAAGTCTTAGAGAGGCAGTGAGACTGTTGGTTTAGCCCGTAAGTTATAGCTGTAGTTTCCTCCTATAGTCTCTAGTCCTACCATGTATCTTATCTTTAGTAGAACCACTTTTTCTTCTTCTTCTTCTATATCATCTTCTGCTAAAGCTCAAAGGAACCTAGTCAGTAGTGACGAAGTCATTATTGAAGACTTTGATAAATGCATAGATGATATCAAACTCATAGAGATCCATAAAGACTATGTGTACAAGACCCCTAGATTGAACCTCTTTAGGTCTGATTATATAATCAGAACTAAAGAAAGAGATATCCAGTTGAGTAAATCTAAAGATGAAATCCAACTTCTTTCCTTTTATTCTCTTGAAAAGCATAAAGCTAAAGGTTTTAGCTATATCCATATAGGACTTGTCCAAGTTGGTGTAAAGCCCCTTAACAGAGAAGGTCTAAATACCTCTATCCTTACTGCTCTTAGAGATAGAAGGTTTGAAGACTCCCTGTTAGGAACCATTGAGTCCAGCCTATGTAAAGTACCTATATCGTTTGACTGTTATCCAAATTTTACAGTTTCTTTAAACAATGCAAATCTTTTAAAGTCATTGGTTTTATAGATCCAGACCTATAATTATACTATGGACAATGGATCTACTCCAATTGTATTGATTTTTAAGGTTCATTATAAAACCATGATGTCTGCTTTTGCTACAAAGAGTAGACTCTATAGTAAGAAAGGAGAAACCCTGCTACTCCAAACTGATATAACTAAATCAAATGTGGTTATTCCTAAACCTATTCAATGGAACCAAATAACACTTCCCTAAGACTAGATCCTTGAAAGTGCCATAGAACCAACACCCACAAATCCATAAAAGTCGCTCCAAACACCCAAATAAAGCATATAACCCTGTTCCAGGATGGAAGAGTAAAGATAAGTTTTGATAGAGCATCTTCTAGCTCAAGATTTTTTGATGCTTCATCATCAAAATCTATAGATCTGGGAAGATTATCTCAGATACCCTCTATCATAAATCTTCTATATAGAGAACAACCACACCATAACCCTGATCTGCCAAGAACTATTAACCTCCCATATACAAATCAAGCAGATCTGCATCCAAACCTGCCACCAATCATAAACATGCCTTATACTTCTCCAGCTAGGTACTCTACATCATATCTACCTCCTACTTCACTCAGGACTGTAGATTATAGTACCAATATGGCCAGACCAATCTACACCGAGCCTCAAACAGAAATAAAGTCTCATTCACCTCCAGCTTCTTCGACAACTTCAGCTATAATAGAAAATATAGCCCATGAGCTGAATGTTATAGAAAAAGAATTATATCCTGATAAAGCATGCTTGCATAAAGATTTTTATGCATCTCATAATAAAGGAAAAAGACTTTGGTTTTTTGAACATTTTCTTGATCAAAGAAAAGATATTCAAAACCAGTTTTATGATTTCGTAAAAGAAAATAAAGTCAATATATTGTTTTTTGATTGGTTTGAAATTTATGCATCAGAAAATAATATTTCTTATCCCTTTAAAGTTTTGAACCTCGTTATTATCAGAAAAAGGTAACAGTTTGGGAAACAACAAATGGTCAAAATATAAAGTTCAAACATCCTCCTCTTAGGTTGCTTAAGCTCCCTATAGGAGATGAGATCGTAGATGCTTGCCCTTATAAAAAGCCTCAGGATAGTGATTCTCAGAACCTAAAGAATATAGTTGTTCAAAACAACTTTATGAATGCTCATCTCAACAGCATAGGTAAACAACTTTCCAGAATAGAGGGTCAACCCCAACAGAACCCTCAAGATTAGCTGACAAAAAGTTAAAGAACCCCATGTTCAAGCCTTACCAGATATCTAATAATGCCCAGTAGGAAATCAAATCTAGCAGGTCAGATTTCTTAGAAGCAGTTATAGAATAGCTTAGCCGGTTAGGCCTATCTTCCTCCAACCCTCTAGTACTTGACACTCCATAGTCTGTTAACTAGAATGTAAGTGTTCTTGATAAAGTTATAGATACCCAATCTGAAGATAGCGAATTTCAGGAACAGTCTCCAGAAATTACTAAACTTCACTAGACTAATAGTCAACATTTTCATTCAGGATATACTAAAGTTAAGTATCCAGAACGTGAGATAGGTGACCATCCTAGTATCCTTGTCCAGCCAAAGTTCAATGCCAGTTTTGTTTATGAATGGAACATTGATGGGATGTCAGAATACCAAATTTTGAACTCCCTGTAGCAAATGACTATGGCCTCCAATGCTTACAAAATCCAGACAAGAACCTCTAATAGGTCTGTAGCTAAACTTATCATTGCAGGATTCTCTGGATAGCTGAAAGGATGGTGGGATTATCATCTCACAATCTAACAGCAAACAGATATTCTATATGTTATCCAAAAAGATAAAGAAGGTCTACCCATCTTAGACCCCTTAGGAAACACAACTCGGGATGTTGTGTCAACCTTGATTCTAACCATAGCATTACATTTCATAGGTGATTCCTCCCATCTCAAAGATAAGAATGCCGACCTTCTATCCAACCTTAGGTGCAAAAAGCTTAGTGATTTCTAGTGGTATAGATCGACCTTCCTCACTAGAGTAATGCTTAGGGAAGACTCTAACCAGCCTTTCTGGAAAGAGAAATTCCTAGTAAGTCTCCCAACCCTCTTAGGAGAAAGAGTTCATAACACCATTAGACAAGCCTTTGGCACCCATATCATCCCTTATGATTAGCTTGCCTATGGTGAATTGATTAGCACCACCCAAAAGGAAGGATTAAAGATCTTTCTGGACCTAAAACTCCAAAAATATTTAAAATGGGAGTTGAAAAAGTCTAAGAAAGAATTAGGTTTTTTCTGTAAGCAGTTTGACTATAGTTATAGCCAAAACCAAGCCTGTAGAGGAGATTGTAGTAACAAGTCCAGTAAGAAGTCTTCATCCAAGAAATTTTCTACATCTAGGAAATTGCACAAGGATAAAACCTCTGAAGAACCTTACTATAAGAAACCCCATGGAAAGTCCTATAAAGGTAAAAATAAAGCCTCTAGCTCTAAGAAAAGTAGTTTGAAAGATGTCACTTGCTATAAATGTGGTAAGAAAGGACATATTTTCAAATACTGTAAAGTCTCCAAAAAGCTTTAGGAACTTGACTTACAAGATGAAACCTTAGCCAAACTTTCAGCCCTGCTTATAGAAACTTCTGAGTCTGAGACCACTTCTTCAGGTATAAGCTATCCCCAGATAGATGAGATAGTAACTACCTCCTCTTTTGAACTTGAGTCTAAGTCTCATTCTGAAGGAAAGCATAATAATATGCTCACTAAATAATAGACCTTAATTCTAGATGTAATTTAGCATATCAATGATCGTGATGTGCAGAAAAGATATTTAGAACAACTTAGGCAGTCTCTAGAAAAGGAACTTGAACCCCCTAAGACTGAGTTACATTCTACTGGTACTAGTATGTATGATCTTACCGCCATCCTTAATGAAAAAAAAGTTTGGTAAGAAACCCTTAGGTGATATCCAGGTTCTTTAGTCTGAAATAAAGTGCATAAAGACTGAGATAAAGCAGCTTAAGGAGAAACAACAAAAGGATTGTGACTTAATCCAGTCTCTTGTCACCAAACTAGCCCAAGAGTCTAGTGACAGTGATGAAACCAAGATTCTAGAGCGACAATCTTTAGCCTGTATAGAAAAGGTTCCCAATGATTTCCTTTGTGTTTTAAGTCAAATCACTTCTAGGAAATACATTGTTAAAGTTTCCTTTGTTTTTGATAAAGATTTTCAATTTGATACTGTTGCTCTATTTGACACAGGCACAGATTTAAATTGTATAAAGACCAACATTGTTCCAAAACATGTTCAAGAAAATACCAGAGAAAAACTCTTTTATGCTAACAGTTACAAAATGCATATTGATGGAAAAGTAGAAGCTAGTATTTTGAACAATGGATTTTTACTAAAGACATCTTTTCTTCTTATCTTTGATATCAGTTATTCAGTAATCTTGGGGACACCTTTCATTAATTTGATAACTCCCTATATGGTTGCCCATAACTAGATAGACTATAAAGACGATAAAGTTTTTATTTCTTTTCCATTTTTAGAAAAGCCAAGATGGCAACTAAATTTTGTTAAAGCACATTCTATTTACAAAAATCATATTAATCTTCTGATTAGGAGTAAAGAGAATGATTTACTTAATTTAAAGAAAAATGTTCATTTTCAAAGGATTGAACAACAATTAAAGTCTAAAGCTTTGCAAGAAAAGATTTCTGAATTTCAGAAAATTATCATTAATAAAGTTTGTTCTGACTTACCAAGTGCTTTTTGGAAAAGGAAACAACATATTGTTGACTTACCGTATGAGTCCATATTTAATGAGAAAAACATTCCTACTAAAGCTAGACCGATTCAGATGAATGTTGAATTGGAACAACATTGTAGAAAAGAAATCCAGGACCTTGAGTCCAAAGGATTAATCTCTAAATCCAGGTCTCCTTAGAGCTGTGTAGCTTTCTATATTAATGAAGCTTCAGAATAAGAAAGAGGCAAACCTAGGCTTGTAATTAATTACAGACCTCTGAATAAAGCTCTAAAATGGATAGGGTATCCAATTCCAAATAAAAAAGATCTATTGCAAAAACTTCATTATGCATTTGTATTTTCAAAATTTGACTTAAAATCAGGATTTTAGCAAATACAAATTGCTAAAGAACATCATTACAAAACCGCTTTTACAGTTCCCTTTGGACAGTACGAGTGGCATATAATGCCATTCAGTTTGAAAAATACACCATTAGAAGTTCAAATAATAATGAATGACATTTTCAATCCTTATTCCTAATTCTGCATTGTTTGCATTGATGATGTGGTTATTTTTTCAAACTCTATAGAACAACATTATAAACATTTAAAAAATTTTCTTTATGTTGTTAAAGCTTCTGGTCTTGTTGTCTCTGCTAAAAAAATTTCTCTTTTCCAAACTAGAGTCAGATTCTTAGGGCACTATATCTGCTGTGGAACAATTGTTCCCATAGAAAGATCCCTAGAATTTGCCAATAAGTTCCCTGATAGAATCTTTGATAAAACCCAACTGCAAAGGTTTTTAGGAAGTTTAAATTATGTTTTAGACTTCTATCCTAACATTAATAGGATTGCTAAACCTTTGCATGATAGGTTAAAGAAAAACCCTGTTCCCTGAACAGATGAACATACCAGAGTTATCCAACAAATAAAGAAACATACAGTTGAGATCCTATGTCTTCATTTAGCTTATCCCAGTCTCCCTAAAGTTGTAGAGACATATGCTAGTGATCTTGGATATGGCGGTATATTAAAGCAAGTTCAAAATGGCTGGGAAGTAGTAGTACAGTATAGTACACTTCAGGTCGCTGGAATAATAAACAAAAAAACTACTATACCATCAAAAAAGAAATTTTCTCCATTGTTCTTTGCATCACAAAGTTTCAATCTGATTTATTTAATCAGAAGTTTTTACTTCGTATTGATTGTAAATCTGCTAAAGAAATTTTGTAAAAAGATGTTCAAAATATTGCATCAAAATAGATTTTGCCAAATGGCAAGCTATTTTGAATATCTTTAATTTTGATATAGAATTTATTAAAGGAAATGAAAATTCGTTGCTAGACTTTATGACCAAAGAATTTTTATAAACCAGATAAAGATGGTTCAAAAAAAGAAAGATAAAGAAAAAATTGATTTTGATAAAGTTGTCCCAGATAAAGTTTCCCCTCCTACTTTTTCTACTAAAAAACCAACAAAGTCTTGGTATGACATTGTCAGCCAGGAACAAAGTAAAGATGACACCTCTAAAGCTCTTAAGATTCAGTAATGGGTTGAATCCATCTCTCAAACCCTATAACTACTTAAAGCAGTTCAGGCTACTTTGAAGCGTCCAGCTTCTGAGCAACCAAGTATCTTGGACCTTCCAGGCCCCTCAGGTAAAGCCTCTTAACTAGTTTCTCAACTAGAGAAAGGTGAATCTTCTTCTTCAAAAACCCTTTCTTAACTTGATTTAAATCCTGTGCCTACTCAAAGTAGCTCACAGATTATTTTATCTCAATCTAAAGTTATTAAAGCCTCTAGATTTCTTCTAAAAACCACCTTTTAAAATATTTTAACAATTGAAGATGGTTTTTATCATAAAGATCCTTTCTTTACTCTACAAAATCATTTTCCCAAAAATTGGTTTTATAAACCTTGGGATCTTTCCAAACCTCAAGAGTTTTATCAAACTATTTTGGAATTTACAGGTTCTGCAGAATTCAAAGTCTTCTATCATAAAGGCTCCCCTGACCCTTTTTATTCAACCTGTAAAATTCTTAAAGTCCTTCATCTTAAAGAATGGGGCCAAGAGCTTTATTAACCAAAAGCCTTCCCTATCAATTTCTAAACCAAGTTAAACTTCTACCAAACTTTTTTCGACTAGGATTACAAATAGGAGTGGTTTAATACCTTCCTCTTCCAAAATAGTTATACAACCCATTCCTGGTTATTCTTCCTCAGTGATCATGCTAATATATCAAATTTCCCTGCATGGTTTACCAAATGGTGGAATAATTGTGGTCCTATCCCAGACATGCTCCCCTTTGACATCCGTAATTGTTTTCAACTCTTTGAAAAACATTACAAACCTTCTTTCCCTGAGAAAAAGTTCCCTCCCTTATGCCTTTATTGCACCAAGTTCTTTATTCCTTGGGTTTCCTAATGGTACATTGACTATTCAAACAATAATGGCATTATAATTCTCTAAAGAAAGTTTAAAGTAAAGTGGTGGAATTCCTATAAAATTCTAGAAAAAATTTCAAAGTCTGCAATTGGATAATGGCTCCAAAAGCATGAATATCTTGGAAGTTCTCCCTCCTAGTCTAACTTCCTTGCTCAAAAGTCCCATGCTAGTGCTCTTCTCGCAGCTGCAAGAACAGAAGAAGAATACTTCAATATCATGCAACAATTAGTCCAGTCTAGGACTACTTCTTCTGCCAATTCCAATATGCCTGAAGACTCAAAGCCCTTTATCGATTTGGGTAATGACAATGAAGACAATTGCTTTGGAATTTTTCCTCCTATTAAGCCCACAGGTAAACATGTAAAGTTTTATTTTGTAAAGCCATGTAAATATATATATATATATATATATATATACATATATTTCTTTATAAAGCCCGATGGGGTGAAAATCCTTTTTGGACAGCCCACGCAAAACTTAGGGCCTCTGTAAAAAAAGTATTTTGATTAAAAATTTTACTTTCTAGGTTAGCATCCTTCAGACATATGGAACACTTTTGGATAGTCTTCAAGAAAATTTAACTTTTACGTCAAATATTCAGCTCCTACTTCAGTACAGGTCACACTCTCTATCACTCTACAAAGTTGGGGCCCTAGGTTCCATTTTTAAGACTTGGAGGGAGTACTCTCTGTAAAGTCAAGACAACCATCCTCTAAAGATAGAGGATAGCTGGATCCCTCTACCAATCATGGAGACATCAGGACCCTCTCATATCCTGAAGAATCTCTCTCGTGCTTCAATAGTCCTTTTCTAACCCTCTATATAAGGAAGCTCTCTCCTGCATTGAAAAACATAACACAATTTTAGGCTAAAAACACTTGTAAAGATAGTAGAGAATCGAAAAGCTTATCTTTCCTCTCTGAGTAAAGTTTAGCTCTTAACTTAAAATTGTGACTCACTAACAAAAAGCTTTAGTATAGTTTCCTAGTAATCCCTCTACTTTTTGGATTAAAGAACTTCTGGATTTCCCTTTAACTCGGATCAATAAAGTAAAGCTTTCTGTAAGAACTTAATCTTATATTTAAAGTTTTATTTCTTATGCTTTAATCTGCTTTTTCTTTAAAGATTTATTTAATTTCTATTCTTTAAAGCTTTCTTTATTTTATGCATTTCTTCTTCTTCTTCTTATTCTTCTTCTTCTTCTTAAGGAACAGGAAGTATGCTTTGTGCTTGCCTAAGATCTTCTTAGGATCTTGCACATCAAAAACTCTGTGAAATCTCTTGCTGCATCTTGGTCCAGTAACCTCCATATTGGAGAGTGAGACCGGCACTGTGATTTGCACATTATCTCTGCATCCTTGACCTTAAATAGTAACCCCTTCAGATCCTTGGCCGTTATATATATATATATATATATATATATATATATATGTAGATTATTATAGTAAATAAAAATAAATAAATATAAAATACATTTTCTTAAAAAATTAAGTACAACCATAAAATGTAATTAGAGTATTACATCTAAACAATGTATATAGCAAATTGAAACTTTGTCATAGAATATAGCATATGAAACTAAAATGTAAAGTTAGCAAATGCCCCATAGTGGGAACTTTTATACTATATGTAGGTAGTGGCATTAATTGCGTACTCAAGTGTTAGGCGACCACAACACTGTGCGGGCTCAGGGCCTGCTAAGAAATACAAAATGGGTTTTTGGCCAAAATTAGAGATAGAGTTGCCACTCGGATAAAAGCCAGGACACATTATACAACAATTGGATTCCACAGAGGTTCCCAGAAGCCATCATCAGAGATCGGGTTCGAAAACTAGGTATGGGCTTTGGAATGCCCACCCAACCTTGCGATTGGCCTCCATGTGTGTTTTTTATTTTATTACCCTTGATTATTTAATTATCTCTCCTTATTTATTATTTGAATCGCAAGCATTTCCAATTTTACATTAGAGTTCAGGTTTGTACATTAGTCCTTTTGGCATGCTTATTACCTTGATTCATGTCACGAATAATTTACAATAAATAATATAGGGAAGGGATTAGGGATTACAACACTTTTTTTTCAAATTAAATTACAATAAACCAAGAATAAACTAATAATAAACTGAAGATAAACCAACGATAACTCGGGAATAAATCATATGGGAATCCTCCTAAAAACTAATTAAGGAGATTAACTCCTAATAATTAAGAAAATCACCCTATGGTCCTTGCGAAGCTTAGAGGATTAGATTTTACTTGAAATAATAATAAAACCATAAAGTGATAAAAAGAATAAAATCTTGTCAACTTCATACATGATGGATGCCCTTATTAAAAAATGAAGTAATTGCCTAGTTTAAGCATGATATTATTAGTATCGCATGCCAAAATCATAATATTTAGTAAGATAAATACATAAAACATACAAGAAATATAAAACACGTATTATAGTTTAAAGCCAAAAGTATACATAATTCTGGTAGGGAGAAGAGGCGCCGCCACATGGATAAGTGGTGTCGCCTTATGGCTAAGTGGCGTCGCCTCTTTAAAAGACGTCGTCTCTTCACAAGGAGCACATAAACTCACATGTTGCTTGAATCCTAAGTAAGCCAAATTAAATGCAAAGTAAATGTAAATTTACCACTAACACTTCAATATTTCACACAATCATGCCTTCCACATGACATTAAGTGCATCAAAACTCAAAAAGAAGTGATTAAAATCAAGAAATGAAGTTTCTATAAAAAACAACAATTCCAAACTTAAAAATGACAATTCTTACTGAATGAACCATGTTTGATGCTCCTAACTGAGCCCTCAAAGCTTGGTTTGATGATTGGAGTCTTTGAGTGCAAGAGAACCTTTTTGTTCTTCAAGAAAAATGAACTCTTTTTGGCTAAAACTTATTTTTTCTTCTCCTTCCTCTTCCTCTTTTCCTCTTTTTTTTTTCTTAAAATGTCCTCTTTTCTTTTCTTAGTTTTTTTTGTCTTTTCCCTCTTTCTCAGCCTCTCCAAACCTCTATATAAGCTCTCTCCTCTCTTTCTTCTTAATTCTCCAAAAACTAAGTTAGTCCAAAAAATCATGATTTTTCATAATTCTCCTATCTTTCTCCACCTCATTGCTGCCTTTAAAGTCATATTTTTTTATACAAATCTGCAGGTTAGAGATATGAGGGTCCATTTTTGGTATAATAAGGCCAAAAATGCATTTAATGAAAAGTAGGTTGGCCACTAATGAAGCGTCGCCACATCGGGGCTTAAAATGAAGAGGCGTTGTAAGCACCCAATTTCGGGATAATTAGAGCATGGATGCGACAGAGGACCCGATGATGAAAATAGACTGTGAAATTAGATTTATTGAATTTGATTTACTGGTTTTAAACCAAATTGTAAATTATTTTTAGGAACTACTATTTTTATTTTAATTATTGTTATTATTAATTCTCTTTTTTATATTTAAAATAGATTTTTCAAAAAAAAATTCAAAAAAAAAAAAAAGAGAAGCCCATTCATCACTAATTTGCAAGGAAGATGACCATATGGCCATCTTCCGTTTTTAACTTTGTCTAAGTTTTTTTTTTTTTTTATGATTGGAAATACAGATTTCCAGTATTTCCAACTGGAAATACAGATTTCAGACCGAAAATCTATATTTCCGGTCGGGAAAGTGGCTGTTCCGAGTTTTTTTTTTTACCAATTTATTTATTTACTTATTTGTTAGTTATATAGATTTTGATTAATTTTTATGTGATAAATACATTTGTTTTATTTGATAAATAAAGTGATAAATATATATATTTGTATAGATAAATAATTAAAATAAATTTTCATTATCTTGTACCAATTTAGGGTTATAGATGGTCTCTTATAAATACGTGATTTTCTTTTCACGTAAGGGAGGCTAGGTTTTTCTTTTCTTTTCTCCCCACTTCTTTCTGATTCTTAGCCGTCAACCAAAAGACACCCACTTTTCTTGATTTTTTTACGTACTTTTTTCAAGTTTTAGCCGTAAATCAGATCCAAATAAATCAAAATCACAGACAAACACAACAAAAGCCACAGGCTTTCGTTAATGGTGATCACCTTCTGAGGGGAATCAATACTGCATCCTTCAAATTAGTTCTTTCTACTCCTTTCTTTTTTTATTTATTTGATTATTTTTATTCTTTTTAATTTTGATTTTATTTGATTTTTTTATTTACTAATCTTTATTTATTTTTTCTGTGTTTATGATTTTGGATGGGTGATTTGAATCCGTGGTGGTGAACAAGATCCATGAAATGCCATGGATTAAAT
>CATIWM010344691.1:0-15041 GCA_949671775.1 Mallotus repandus | reverse complement strand
AATGTCACAAATTAAATTATTTATAATTTAATGTGTTTAATTTATTAGTAATTATTTCCAACTAAGGAGCATGGACTTAAACATGTAAGTGTTTAATATATGCGGAATCGGTAAGTTCAGGTGAATGCGAGTTTTTTTTTTAATTAGAAGGTTATATGACCTTAGCATTGATGGACTGCACAATAAGGGGCAATCATTCTCTTTTAAATCGACAACGGCAAGAATCAAATCCTATATATCAGGATACAATTGAAGAGGAGTTACCACTTAGCTACTCTCTCACTAGCAGGTGCACACAAATTTAAATTTCAAGTCTATAGAAATATTAAATTTATTGGTATAAATGTAGGAAGCCAAAGATATATTTAATCTAATATTTACTGTTATTATTATTATTATTTTTATTATTAATATTATTATATTGTTTTTGGAAAGATAAAATGAAGTGCTCAACAGGTAATTTAGCTAATTGTTAATCTAATAAATCAATTATTAATTTAAAAATTACTTTAAAAATTAGAATTTATAATAAAATTGAAAAAAACAATGTCTCTATAGTTAACCATTATAATAATGGTAACAACTAACAAGCAGCTCAATCATATTCTTCTAAAAAACAAAGAATATTTGACTTCTTAGTATTAATTATAAATTTTATTACTTTTTAAAATTATATTATAGACTTTTTAACTTTACAGTGTTTTTTTAATTTTTAAATGTTTAACAATTCTATTATATTATTAATTTTTTGATTAATTATTATATTATTTATTAGGTTAAACAGTCATTTCTTTTTAAATCGATCATAGTAGAAATAAAATTTCACATCTCATGATGTTCTTAAAAAAAATTTACTACTTAATTATTTCTTCGTTGACAGGTGCATGTGAGTTTTAATTTCAAGTATATAGAGATATTAAATTTATTGGTATAAATGTTGGAGGCCAAATATATATTTTAATCTAAAATTTTACTGATGTTGTTGTTGTTATTATTATTATTATATTATTTTTGGACAGATAAAATGAAGTGCTCAACAGGTAATTTAGCTAATTGTTAATATAATAAATCAATTATTAATTTAAAAATTACTTTAAAAATTGGAATTTATAATAAAATTGAAAAAATAGCAATAACTTACAATGTCTCTATAGTAATAGTAACAGCTAACAAGCAGCACAATCATATTCTTCTAAAAAAACAAAGAATATTTGACTACTTAGTATTAATTATAGATAAATTATAAATTTTATTACTTTTTAAAATTATATTATAGACTTTTAACTTTACAAATTAATTTTAAATTTTTAAATGTGTAGCAATTCTATTAGATTATTTATTTTTTTGGTCAATTATTATATTATTTATTAGGTTAAACATCACATGTTGAGTAAATTATTTTATCTTTAGAAAAATTTCACAAGACAAAAATATGATAAATAATTTTCAAAAAATATATGATTAGTTGGATAGGAAATGTTGGGCATGTAGGCAGGCAGAGGCGGTGCATGATTTGCGGATCCTCGGTTGAACCAAAGAATAAATAATAGGACTGGTCTGGCTTTCTTCTCAGTTAGACCCGTCAGTTCTACTTGGATTCTCTTCGGCCCTTTTCAAGGTTAGATCTGTAAAATTAGCAGTTTCCGCGTGATTGCCATTAATGATTGTGATGCATCTCACCCCATTTTCTTTGATTTTGCAAATGTGTCCTCCAATTCTTTTTTTTATTCAATATCCAACTTATCATCATCAAATTAACAACCCATAACATTGGGGGAAAAAAAATTAACAATCCATAAGAATATTTTAACTAGATAGCAATGTGGGAGTATTATTCTAATTACTTCTAAAGGATAGTTACGTAATTCAAATTTAAATTTAACTAATGAATTTAGTTATGTAATTCAAGTTCAAATTCAAATTATTAAGTTGCAAATTAGTTTCAAATATTTTTCAAGTTAATCTCAAAATTGACTCTGTTAATTCATATCTTTAGTTGATATATATCTAATTTAAATTCATATTTTATTTTCAAAAGATATATTTTTAAATATAAAAAATATGTCACAAGAAAAAAAATTTCTTTTGTTTGCTTAAAATAGAAGAATCATTATGCCAAAAAAAATAGAATATCATATTAAAAATTTTATTTTGGCATTTAAAGTGAATACAAAATCAAAATTTTCCTGTTTATATAAAAATTTGTATCATTAAAGTTCTAAAACAATGGAAAGTGATTTACAATAGTGATATATTAATCAATTTGTACTTATATAAACTCTTTTTATAAAGCTTCTTATTTTCATTTTATAAGGTTTTGAATTTGTAACTATGAATATTACAAAAAAATAAGAATAAAAAATAATTTGAAAGCTATCAAATTAATTATGAAATGCCATAAACAAAGGACACTCCAATTCTTTAATCAATCACTTCTACATGTTTTAAAAGCTCAACCATTTAAGTTAGCTTATAATTCAATACATGTAATATATATAAATACACTTTTAATAAATAAATAAATTATACAATCAAAATTCAAGAAAATGAGAAGAACCCAAACATAGGGCAAAGAAAAAATTGTGGGAAAGAAATAGAAATAATTAAAATCAAAGGAGTAAATGGGGAATTAAAAGAAAAAAAAAATAGATAAGAAGCACTCCCACAAAAAATATATGCATACGTATATAATAAATAAAAGTAAAAAAAAATGATTAAGAAGGTGGTGGTGGGTATCTTTTGGTTAAAATTCTTTATTACATATTAATTAATTTCACTCGTTTTCCCTCTTCATGTGGCCTATAGCTCTACAGTATAGTCTGCTCCTCTCTTTCCTGCCTCTTTCCTGCTTTTTGCCCTTTCTCTTTTTCTTTTTTTAAAATTAAATTAAAAACTTACTTCTCCTGTCTCTATCTCTCTCTCTCTCTCTCTCTCTTTTTTTTTTCTTTTAGCTCACAAAAACAATTTTAATAACAGTCATTATTATTATTATTAGAAGTAGTAGTAATCATCATTATCAGTTCTTCTCTTTCACTTCCCTGCCTTCTGTTGATGTGATCAGTAAGAGTAAGTGCCCTTTTGTTTTCTTCTTTTCTTTTTAATGACTCTTCTGTTTTTTCTTGATTTAGATGCTGGGGATTTCAGTTTGGACTTTGGTATGTTGATTCTTTTTTGGGTTTTATTTTTGCGATTGATTTAGCAAAAGGTTCCTATTTTCAGTTCTTGGTTTAGTGAAATATTTGTAAAACAGTGATAATCTTGTGATTTTGTTTCTGGGTTTTTGTTTTCTTTTACGTATTGATTGTTATTGAGATGGGTTACTTTTTGAGTTCAAAAAAGCAGGAGCAGCTTCAGTTGAATATAGAAAATTGTAAAAGATCAGGCTTTTGTATAATTTTTTATATTTTGTTTTAGTTATATATGTATGTTGTTAAATCAAGGGTAGAATCCTTTGAATGTAATTCCAATTTCAGTTGGTTTTTACAAATACTGTGCATGATTGTTCAGGTCATTAGTGCTTGGGCAACTTGTGGTGTTTGTATCTTGAATTTGGTTTTTCTAGAACAAATTATTATTATTTTCTACTTGTTCTGTTACCTATTCATTGAATTGCTCAAATGATACTTGATTTGCAATGTTTACTGCATACATAATTGATTTCGCCCAGGTTTTTGGCTTATAATTGTGTTTCTTAATCAATATTTTTATGCAGATTTTTAGTGAGTAAGAGATGGTCGCAGAGTCGTGGTTTCGTGGATTGTGGAAGATTCCACGGAAGCATGAGTCTGGTCCTGAGAAGGTCATGATTGGAGTTCTGGCCTTTGAAGTTGCCAGTTTGATGTCTAAGATAGTTCATCTATGGCAATCTTTGGGCGATAAACAGGTTTTAAGGCTGCGAGAGGAGATATCAAATTCTGTGGGTATAAAGAAACTTGTATCAGAGGATGATGATTTCATTTCTAGTTTAGTTTGTGCAGAGTTGATTGACAGTATGATACATGTTGCAAAATCTGTGGCCAGATTGGGGAAGAAATGTTCTGACACTGGTCTGAAGAGTTTTGACCATGTTTTCGAAGACTTGATTAAGCTTGGCACTGACACGTATGGGTGGGAATTTTCATATAAAAAGATGGATAAGAAAGTTAAGAAGATGGAGCGTTTTATTTCAATTAATGCTACTTTGTATCAAGAGATGGAAATGCTTGCAGATTTTGAGCAGACTGTGAAGAGAATGAAGGGTAATGATCCTGAGCCAGAGAGTTTACTTGATTATCAGAAGAAGCTTGTGTGGAAGCAGCATGAAGTGAAAAATTTAAGGGACATATCACTTTGGAATAGAACTTATGATTACACACTTCGCCTTCTGGTGAGATCACTGTTCACAATATACAGTAGAATCAATTATGTTTTTGGCATTAATCGGATGGATTCCTCTGGTAACTCAAAGACTCTAGATTCTGATTACATTTACCGGAGTCAATCAGTTTCTGCGCTATTGCAATCTTCAGTTCACCCATCTGAAAGTGCTACTAGCATCCCCAGATTCTCTTCTGGTCCGCTTGGTGGGTATATTGCGAAATCAGGCCCAATTTCGAAATCAAATAAAACTAATCATTTTTATTCAGGTCCTCTTGGTGGTCCCTCAACAAAATCGGGTCCCATTCCTGTAAAGAATAGGAATGGAAATTTTTTCTCAGGTCCTCTTGGAAAGTCAACAACAAAGTCGGGGCCAATTTCTGCAATAGCTAAAGGCAGCAAGAAGATGTGGCAGATTCCTCAATCTCCAGCCATTCTAGGAAAGAAATCAAATTCAAAACCAAATAGATTGACTCAAGTTGGACCTTTTAAAGGCTGCTTGGTAGCTTCAAACAGTTCACCTGTTGCTAATTGCTACATAAGTTCCAGTGTTCTTCATTCAGGAATTCTAAATGAGGCCAAGGAAAATAACACTGGCATTGCCCATATTGTGCCATCGGTATTTGGTTCCCAATTTAAATTGTTGAAAGCTCTTCCTGAAACTCTTGGAGCTGCTGCTTTAGCATTGCATTATGCTAACGTGATTGTTGTAATTGAAAAGCTGGCTGCCTCTCCTCATTTAATTGGTCATGATGCAAGAGATGATTTATACAATATGTTACCTCTGAATGTTAGAACTGCATTGAGAGCAAGGCTAAAGCCCTATTCTAAGAGCTTGGCTTCATCAGTTTATGATACTGCTCTTGCAGGAGAATGGACTGAGGCAATAGCGTCCATATTAGAATGGCTGGCTCCACTCGCTCACAACATGATACGATGGCAATCAGAGCGAAGTTTTGAACAACAGAACTTTGTTTCTAGGACAAATGTGCTCCTAGTACAAACTCTTTACTTTGCAAATCAGGAAAAGGCAGAAGCCACAATTGCTGAACTTCTTGTTGGTCTAAATTACATTTGGAGACTTGGACGAGATCTCAATGCAAAAGCTTTGCAGGAGTGTGCTAGTGGTAGAGTACTAGATGAGTTGGAGGTTGATAAATAACAATTCCAAGGCTGTGGAAATCGTTGTCATGATTCTAATTTCCTCCACATGATTGGATTTGAGGTTTGTATAGGGGTAAGGACTCCAATGAAACGGGCATGTGCAGGTGCGTGACAGACATTGTTCTTGATGAGAGCAGAGCAGATTGAAGTGCCTGTTAGGAATTTTCTACCCAAAAGCTTTCTCGGTGAGTTTGAGGTACAGTTTGAGCTTCCAAACGATAGTTTTATTCATCCTTTTGTGAGCAAATATCCCTCTATTTGGCCACTGGAGACAGTGGCTTCTCTATCCTTTTTCCTCGTGATACTGGTCTAGCCTTATTAATTTAGCTGTTATTGATGATTTGTGTATATTTATTAGCATTATCTATCTGCATTAATTGTAAATCTGTCAGATAAGCTGTTTAATTTATATATGGTGGTTGAGACACTTTTGGGGTGGACATCTGTAATGCTGTTGGCGCTTTTGATTGCATAGTAATACAACTTGAGTCTAAATCAGGTTTCATAGTGTAAATCTGGTCTCAGAAATGCTATCCTTTTTTTTTTTCAGCTTTTTAGAAATATTATGCACATTTAGGTTCTATTGAGTTGGTTTGGACCATTATATTCTACATAGTGAAAAGGGTGTGGAGAAAAAAGACAACTTTAGCAGGTAAACTGCACTTGCCTCAGTTCTTT
The DNA here is from genome assembly GCA_949671775.1 of Mallotus repandus. Classification (NCBI taxonomy): domain Eukaryota; kingdom Viridiplantae; phylum Streptophyta; class Magnoliopsida; order Malpighiales; family Euphorbiaceae; genus Mallotus; species Mallotus repandus. The sequence continues at coordinate 8,843 of CATIWM010344691.1, read as the reverse complement.
GCTTCAGTAAATGTTAGTGACAAGCAGAACCCAGATTCCATAGTGTTGTCATGACTCTCATCTATTATGTGCTAGTTGCCTGCAATGAGAGACTTATGTGTATCTATGTCTATATAGATATAAAAGTATGTTGCACGAGCTTCTCCATCAACTTTTGTTCAAACAACTTCTGCAATCATCTCATGAATAAGTTTTAAATAGACAATCTCACACACCGTGAGAATATAAAGATTGAATGAATTGATTTTATTACTCCAATTACATTTTCTTTGTGGCTAATGCTTATTGTATGCATATTATTTGCTTGAAACAAAAGAATGGTTGACTGTGAGGACTTGAAGACCAGTGGCTCTCCACGACTTTCATTTTTCATGAATCGTGTGCAAAATATGGAAGAAATGTCCATTGGCCTTCAACAGACAAATTAATATCACAAACCAAAATTAATTTCTTGATACACCAAAGATTTTACCATTAGTTAAAAGTCAAATTTTGTCAATTGTTTAGCCTTTTCTTTAGGCTTTACCTCAACCAAAGGGAGACTTTTGTTGTGCAAATGTTTGTATCTATATAAAGGTAATGTCATCCTGTTGTTTATGTATGTTTAAATTAAGAAAAATATATATCACACAATATACTTGGATTTTTTTCCATTTTCTCACCTAAATTTTTACTTTTTCCTCGATATTTTCCTCTAAAATGCAATGTTTTTGTAAATTTTTGTCTCGACATGCTTCGCTTAACATTTTAAATGTTTATCTTTTAAATTTAAATTGGGTTTAGAGAGAGGAGAAATTTTCTCTTCAGTTTGTACATGTATAACCTCATCTTATTTCACTTCTTATTTCATTTTTTTCATAAATTTATTTGTTTTACTTTTATTTTGCTGTATTATTTGTGAATTATAATAATTTAAATATTTTTTGATAAAAAATTCATTTCCTATAATATATTATGATAATTTTTGTATAAATTTTACTTTTGAAAGAAAAAAGTTAAGTTACTTTTATGTTACTCGAAACTTAACTCATAACAATGCACTTGAGCTTATATATATATATTATTTTAGAATATATATTTTATATGTTTTTTCTACAAAAATTTTGATTGAAACTTATTTATGAAATTAAAAATTAAACATGATAATTTTTATAGGGATAGGTACAGTTTTAATTTATATGTTTCCCTTTTGATAAAACCAGTTCTATAGTTTTTTTAGACATTTAAGTACATTAATTTTTTTTTACATTTTAGTACACTTCTAACAAATATTGTTTAAAGTATATACTTTAATATAAAAATAATGTGAATTCTTAATATTGGATATATCATTCAACTAATTAAAATAAATTTACAATAAATCAAGTTTAGTTGTATTTTTAATTTTATTATGAATAAAAAGCAATAACTTTTAAAATAAATTTACAATTTTTTTAAAAATAACCAATTGATTACGTTGATTATAAATCATACATAGACGTTGATCATAAATCATACATAGAATATTGATAAATCATACATAGAATATTGATATCATTTTTTACATTTCAGTACAATTCTAACAAATATTGTTTAAACTATATACTTTAATATAAAAATAATATAAATTTTTAATGCTAGAATCATTATAATATATCATTCAACTAACTAAAATAAATTCACAATAAATCAAGCTTAGTTGTATTTTTAATTTTATTATTAATAAAAAGTAATAACTTTTAAAATAAATTTACAGTATTTCTAAAAATAACCAATTGATTACATTGATCATAAATCATACATAAAATAAATTTATCATTGAAATTTAATATTATATCAGTGTTTTCTGATCCAAAACTCTTAGATAGAAGAACTTAGAATTCCTATTTTGAAGGATTTGAATTTATATTCCTTGTAAGAGAAGTTGCTCTTGAAATGAAGAGAAAGATAAGAAAGAAAGAAAGGAATTGAAGCTAAGAAACTATTTTAAGTTTTTACTTGATTTCATTAATCGAATAATATCTCTTTATATCCATATTCTTATAACTAAAAATAACTTAAAGAAAAATAGTAAATTGATATAAACTATCGAAACATTAATGGTTTAAATTTCAAATTGATATAAACCATTAATTTAAAATAGTAAATTATTATAAACCATTAGTTAAAAATAGTAAATAAATATATTATAATTTATTATATAATAAATTATAATAAGTAATAAAGATCCTTCTGGATCATGGCTCTCCCATTTGAGTAGTTTGAATTCCTGGTCAAGCTAAAATTTGATATGAGGAAATTCTTAAGATGCTTTGTCTTGGATTTACCACTTTAACTTGTGCGGAAGGTGACCTTTTTTGCCAATGCAAAAATACTCTTGTTCTCCATGTTTGGTTTCACGAACCTTGTGCTCCAATAGACAATCATCCTCTAAAGGATCTTCTCACTTGTGCTCCAATATACAGTCATCCTCTAAAGGATCTTCTCACTCCATCTTCAAATCATTGACTGAGGGAAGATGGGTGTCCTCATCAGGATCATAATCTAATAAAGATGGTTTGACGAGCTTCAAGTTCTCAACATTAATGACTGAATACATATGCATGTATGGTGGTAGGTCGAGCTGGAAGGCATTATCACCAATTTTCTTGATGATTGTGAACGGTCCATATCAGATAGGCTTTAATTTCTTTCCTTCTCCTTGTAATAGCTTTATAGAGGTGTAGCCATACTAGGTCACCTTCTTTGAAATTAGATACTAAAGAGGCTTATGATCAGAGTGTACCATAACTTCCTTCCCTAACAAGTAAACTCTCTAATGCTTCACTGTTTAGTGTAACGCATATAGATCCTTGTCATAAGTTGGATAGTTCAGTACTGATCTACTGAACATCTCAGAATGGTATGTAACTGGTTTGCCATCCTGAAGTAATACGACTCCCATTACATAGTTTGATGCATCTGCTTCTACTTCAAATGTTTTCTGTAGCTTTGGCAATGCTAACACTATGGCCTCAGTAATTTTTCATTTCAATAATTTGAAGGATTCTTCATGTTTCTCCAACCATTCAAACTTTTGATTGGCCTTCATGAGAGAATGTAATGGTGCTGCAATTAGAGAAAAATATCTAATAAACTTTCTCAAATATTGGCATGCACCTATAAAGCTTCGAACTTCAGTCATTGAATGAGGTGTGGGCCATTGATTGATAACTTGTACTTTCTCTAGATCCACTTTGAGCTTTCCTACACCAACAATGAACCCCTAGGTAGACAAACTCTTGCTTCCCGAATTCACATTTCTTCACGTTCAACCGTAGTTGGCTAGCTTGTAAAACCTCTATAACTTAAGCAATATGACGAAGATGGTCCTCTCATGTGATACTATAGATTAGTATGTCATCCAGATAGACAATAACAAAGTCATCAATGAAAGGGCAAAGTACTTCATTTATTACTCACGTAAAGGTAGTTGGAGCATTACATAGTCTGAATGGCATAACCAACCACTCAAATAATCCCTGCTTCATCTTAAAAGAAGTTTTCCAAGTGTCTTCTTCATGGATGCGTACCTGATGATAACTTGATTTCATATCAAGTTTGGTGAAGAAGCATGCACCATGCAGTTGATCTAAGAGATCATCAATCCTCGGTATTAGATACCAATTCTTGATAGTGATTTTGTTAAGTGCTCTATAGTCTATGCCCATGTGCCATCCTCTATCTTTCTTGGGCATAAGTAGCACAGGTGAACCACATGGTGAGCAGCTAGGCTTGATAACTCCTTGTTCAAGAAGTACTTTTATTTACTTGTTGATTTCTTCACTTTTCGTCAGAGAGGTATGATATAAACCCAAGTTTGGTAGAGGTGAATCTCTTGCCAACTGAATTTCATGTTCTACAGCTCTTCACGATGGTAATCCCTATATATCTTGAAAAAAATCCTTAAATTTCTTTTGCAATCACCGTTGACATAGTGACAACATCAGCACATTAATCTTGTGGTTGAATCTTACTAAGATGAATCGTCCACAAGAGTTAACCAATCACTTGGTCTAGTTAACTATTAGCAAATTTTCTGTAGTTTAAGGCTTACAAGTGTTGATGTGTAACTCCTTTCCATCCTTCACCAAACGATACTTACAAAGCCTCTTGTAATGAATTGCATCACAATCCCATAGATATGGAGTACCTAATATAACTTGGCATACGTCCAATGGAACCACCTTACATGCCACTTCTTCGATGTAACGATTAGTGATTACAAATTTGAAGGTACATTGCTTTGTAATTTGCATGTCAATATCCTTCTGAATCTAGCCTAGTGGGTAAAGCTTAGGGTGAGGCATTGTTTCTAAGCCTACCTTCTTCACTAAAGCCTCCAAAATCATATTCTTTTGATTCTAGGATCGATAATTGCTTGTACAACACTATGTTTAACTTGCATGTTCAAATGGAACAACTCTTCATGATTTTAAGTGTTCGCAGTGTCTGTTGGTGAAGTCATTAAGGCAAGTGTAGTGTCAGATTACTTCAACTCTGAAAGGTCTTCTACCTATTACACTGTCAACGTGGCCTTCCTGTCATTCCTTCCCTGGTTGTTCCTTTGATTTTTGGGTCTCAACTCATGATGAAGTATCCGACACTTGATTTTGACATGTCCACTAGAATTACAGTGATCACAGTAATTTTTTTGTGTTGGGCCATCCTTGATCTGTTTGCCTTTATTCTTCCAATAAGATCTATTTACAGTCGTATATTTATCATCCTTCTTATCAAGTCTTTTGTGTTTGGCCTCAATGGCAATGGCTTCGACTGTAGCTTTTTCAATCGATTCCACGGTGAACAATTTCAGTTCTTTCCATATGTAGTCAGCAAATCCTCTGATATATTTCATAAAGACATTGTAATCTTCAACGTCTATATCCAATACTAAAGCTTGGTTATGGAATTCAAAGGTATAGTCTTGTATTGATTGACCGAACATTTGATTGAAGTGTTATCATTTGTATGACCTTTCTTCTTCGTGGCCAATAAGATAAAATTATTTTCTTAACAATTTCTAGAATTTACTCCAAGTCAACTCTAAAACGTTGTACCATTTTCAGTATGACTTCCACCATGTAATAGCGTGGCTTGAGAGTTTCAGGATTGCAAATTGGATCTTTTATCATTAGAATACTTACGTTTATTGAAATAAGTTTCTAATGTGTCTGTCCGATTATCTAATTTTTCAGCATCTATAATATTGCTGTAAGTAGGAATTTCAACCTTAAAATCAATTTTAAGGTACTTGCATTTCTCTGATTTTCTTCTTCCTCAATGTTGTCTTCTTGGATGGTGTCTTCCTTGTCCTCACTGTTATTGACAACGATTTTTCTCTTTTGAAGGGGATGCATGTGAATGTTTTGAGGTTTTTAAATTTTCCACTAGTTCATAAATAGATGCTAATAATAATTGAACCTGTTCTTCAAGCTTGGTGATACGATCATCGTTATCACTAGTCTTACTTATTTCTCCTGACATTCTTCCTATCTTTGACCTTGGTTTCTGATGTACGAGCAAAGGACCTACAAGCCTTTCTTCTTAGTGGCCAATAAGATAAAATTATTTTCTTAACAATTTCTAGAATTTACTCCAAGTCAACTCTAAAATGTTGTACCATTTTCGGTATGACTTTCCACCATGTAATAGCGTGGCTTGAGCGTTTCAGGATTGCAAATTGGATCTTTTATCATTAGAATACTTACATTTATTGAAATAAGTTTCTAATGTGTCTGTCCGATTATCTAATTTTTCAGCATCTATAACATCGTTGTAAGTAGGAATTTCAACCTTAAAATCAATTTTAAGGTACTTGCATTTCTCCGATTTTCTTCTTCCTCGATGTTGTCTTCTTGGATGGTGTCTTCCTTGTCCTCACTGTCATTGACAACGATCTTTCTCTTTTGAAGGGGATGCATGTGAATGTTTTGAGGTTTTTAAATTTTCCACTAGTTCAGAAATAGATGCTAATAATAATTGAACCTGTTCTTCAAGCTTGGTGATACAATCATCGTTATCACTAGTCTTACTTATTTCTCCTAAAATTCTTCCTATCTTTGACCTTGGTTTCTGATGTACGAGCAAAGGACCTACAAGTTCTTCTATATAAGTTTTGCATTAGCTATGAGTTAGGACCATAAACCACCTTTACCTCTTTCGGATCTGGTGCTCTGATACCACTTAATCAAAAACTTTTAGGAACTTAGAATTCCTATTTTGAAGGAATTTGAATTTATACTCTTTTAAAAAAAGTTTCTCTTGAAATGAAGAGAAAGATAAGAAAGAAAGAAAGGAATTGAAGCTAAGAAATTGTTTTAAGTTTTTGCTTGATTTCATTAATTAAATAACATCTCTTTATATACATATTTTTATAACTAAAAATAACTTAAAGAAAAATAGTAAATTGATATAAACCATCGAAACATTAATGGTTTAAATTTCAAATTGATATAAACCATTAATTTAAAATAGTAAATTATTATAAACTATTAATTTAAAATAGTAAATAAATATATTATAATTTATTACATAATAAACATATATAATAAATTATAATAAGTAATAAATATCCTCCTGGATCATTTTCTCATAAAATAATGACGATGTTAATTAGAAATATATTAAAATGTAAAAAAAAATGAAACACAAGGTACTTAAATATTGAAAAAAAAACTATAAGACTAGTTTTGCCAAAAAGCGAAACCATAGGATCAAAATTTTACTTATCCCATTTTTATATTTGTTTAACAAATATTCTTTTATTACTGAAATAATGAATAACTCTAAATCTACAGTTATATATGTACACATATTTATCACTTAATTAACACATTAACAAACTATAAAATTTCTATGCTTATTACTTACATGATTATAAAGTTAAATGTTAATAAAAAATCATAGTTAGATAGATTATTAAATCAAATTTTGATAATTACAAAAAAAAAATCATAAGGAATCATTTCGATGTTCTATGAATTATTTGCAATATTTTTTTAAAAATATATTTTACAATTTAAATATCAAACTTCTATCGTAATATGTTTATCTTTGCATCAACACAAAATAATAACATTTTTCACTATTTAAATTTAATTTTTCTAAAGTTATGCTGTTTGGGTCATTTTTCAAAACCTTGATAGTCGATGATGAAAAAGCTAAAATGTCTAAGGAATTATTTCAACGTTCTACGAATTATTTGCAATATTTTTTAAAAAATATATTTTATAATTTAAATATCAAACTTCTATTGTAATATGCTTATCTTTGCATCAACACAAAATAATAACATTTTTCACTATTTAAATTTAATTTTTCTAATGTTATACTGTTGATAGTCGATGATAAAAAAGTTAAAATGTCTCATCAGGCAATTAATTTGATGAAGAGAATTGAAATTCAAACCATTTCAAAATCCACCGAACTACTAAAACCTTACCCGATCACCAATCATACCATTTCAAGACCTAACCAAATCCCAATCAAACCTTAACCCAACCATTTTGGTATTGAGAAAGAGGCTTGAGAAGAATAATCAGAGAGAAGTTCACCCGAGCCGTGTCTTCTAAACTAATAAGTAAAGTCCTATGTAAGGCCTATTTACAGTCTGTGTTCTATAGTTTTCAGTCTGGTTTTGATTCTTGAAGCTTCAGTTTAACCTCTAGAAGCCCCGAGAGTAAAATTCAAATTTTGGTCAACGAAACTTTTCGGTGGTAAAACTGAGGTCCCGGAGTTGAATTTCAGTCTGAAACTATCTTTTAAAATTCCAGTGTGTCAATGGGCCCCATTTGGCAAAAAGTCAAAATTTTGACCTCCAGTGGTCAGAACGGGTCCCACAACCGTCTGCCTCTCATTGTCCTTATCCAAAAAGGAAACTTGTCAAAAAAGGTGCTTTCCACGTTTAGAATATTCCAAATTTGAAATATATTAGGACAAGTGTCACCATATGAAAGGGAGAGTATATACTATGACCAAATAACCTTGAATATTCAAGGGAATTTACAATAAATGCCACTACCTTAAGTTGCCTATAAATAGAAGCTTTGAGAAAAGCTTTTAAGGGGACTTTTGGGAGGAGAGAGCTTTTGGGAAGAGAGGAAACCACTTCCATTACTAAAAAGCCCAGCGCAAAAAAATCACCAAATAATTCTCTCTAAAAAGCCATTAGAAATTAGGGAAAATTGGGAAATTAAGGGGAAATTATGCCAAAATTCCTCTAGACCTAATTTCTCTCTATTTTCTTCTCAAATCACTCTCAATAATTCCAAAATCAATCACCAAAATCCAAAACCTAGTTCCTGCAAATCAATTCCACACAAATCAAAATCAAATTCAAACTAAAACCTACCTTTAAACACCCTTTTTCCCCTTTTGTTCAACCTCAATTCTCTACAATCAATTGGTGTTTTTTGATGAGTTCTTGCCCAAATTCTAAGGCTAAATACTTTCTAAAACATCATTCTCATTTATTCTTATCTTATTTATGGGGTTTGGGGCATTAAAATCAAGTTTTGAAGGTAAGGAGTGCAAAATAGTGTTGTTTAGACATGAATAACTAGTTTTGGCCTATGAACAACCAAACCGACTGTTCATAGCCCAAAACTGGCGATTGCCTCTTCCAAATCGGTTGTTGAAGCCTCCAAAATTGGCTAGCCAGGTGCCAAAATCGGATATCCAGGCTCCAAGACTGGTTTATCACTCCTCTGCACTCCAAATGACTCCAATGATGGTTTTTAGGGTTCCAGAGGGTATATACTTGCTTGAGCTTGATTATAACCCTCCCCTAAGATCCTAGGATGATGGAAATTGATTATTTAAAC
>CATIWM010344662.1:0-40074 GCA_949671775.1 Mallotus repandus | reverse complement strand
TATTTTCTTCTTTTTTTTTTTTCTTATTGTTTGTTACCCTTATTTTTTTTTCTTTTTTTTCTTATTTTCTGTTTTCAATTTTGTCCTTATTTTTTATTTTTTGTTTTTAGTCTTGGTTTTAGGTATATATATATAAGCGGTGTGCTCTATTTCAGAGACTATAATTGACATATTTAAATTATATAACTCATATTAGTTTTAATAAATAATTAAAATTTCAGATATGCTAGAAAAATATTGTGAAATATAAATTTATATATTTATTTATATATTAGTTTGATATTATTTTTCCAACAATAAATATTTACTCAAATTATCATATTCAAACATTATTTTGAGTTTCATACACTGTTTTTGAGTTTCAAATACTGTTTTGAGTTTCAAATACGAATAATATTCAGAAAATATAATAATTTTAATTATATCATATACAAATAATATTGAAAAAATATATTGTATTTATGAGTTTGATATACCATTTTTTAATTTTTAGATATTGTTTTGAGTTTGTGATACTGTTTTGAGTTTCAAATACTGTTTTGAGTTTCGGATATGAATAATATTCAAAAAAATATACTATTTTAATTGTATTATATAGAAATAATATTAAAAAAAATATTGTATTCATGAGTTTGAGATACCGTTTTTAATTTTCAGATATTATTTTGAGTTTGTAATACTATTTTTAGTTTCAGATATTGTTTTGAGTTTTGTACATGAATAATATTAAAAAATATACTATTTTAATTGTATCATACACAAATAATATTTAAAAAAATACTATATTTATGAGTTTGAGACACTGTATTCAAAAAAATATACTCTTTTGAGTTTCAGATACTGTTTTGAGCTTTAGATTCTTATAATATTCAGATAATATACTGTTTTGAGTTTCATATCCTTATAATATTCGGATAATATACTATTTAGATTGTATCATGTGTGAATAATATTAAAATAATATACTATTTTTAAGTATCATTCTCATTACTTTGTAAGCTTGTTGCGCTACAAAAAATTTAATTAATAAATTTTGTTAATTTTTAACACAATTGAACAATGCAGACCCAACTTTTAATCATTTAACACAAAAATATTTCCTTTCTCTATTAATTTAGAATCTTTAACTTGTAAATCAAATAAGCCTTCTTTATTTGTTAAAAAAAATAGACCACCAAGGATACGCAAAATTCTCAAAAAAAGAAAATCTCCAATTAAATTATCAACAAATAAAAAAGCACTAATTACCTTGACAATTCCATGAACATATATATATATATCATATGTACAAGAATCATAGAAAAAATTGATTCCAAATATGAAACAAAAAAAATGGAAAAAAGAAGAAGAAAAGGAACATGAAAATTCTCAACAGTCTAAATTTTCAACATATTTCATAAATCTTATAGTTCCCAAAAGAAATGCCAAATAAAACTAATCACCATGCTAACAAATCAAACATAATTCAATTTATATTTTCAAAACCCAAGAAATTCATAACTCACAAAACAAATAAATAGCACTTTACAAAGTGCAGTATCTAAATAAAATATCAAAATTGGTAAACACAGTCTTTAATGTATCAAATAAATATTCAAATAGGCATTTTAACAAATATTCATGCAGGCATTTTAACAAACAATTAACAGACAATGAAGCTCACGTCAAGTTTATCCTGAAACCCATGGTAAAAAGCATGTGGTGAAGAATCCCTTCCTCTTATTGAAATCACCATCTAGACGGTACTCATGCATGACCCATTTATTCTTCTCACCTCTAGGAGCTCTGCCCTTGTAGAAAACGAGCGTCTTTTTCATGCCAAGCAAAGCATCACTTTAGGCACTATACAATTATATCAAGTACACGCGGATTAGTGAGGTAGATCTCCTTCCTCTTGTTGTTTTGGGATCTCTCTTGCAGGACCTCAAGTGCAAGTTTTTCGAGGAACTATAGCCGGAAGAGATTATTAAACTGAGAAAAGAAGATGCTAGTTGAAGGAAAGAATACGTTGAGCGGAAAAAAAAAGGTACACGTGTAATTGTTTAAAAAGTTAGGACACATATAATTTATTGATAACATGGGGTAATGTGATGTAAATGATCTTTTTTTGGACATTTATGTAAACATCCCATGTAAATTAACCAATATATAGGCCAACAAATCGAGTTGATAGACAATTAGACATATGTGATTATCACTAAATTTTTTATAAAAATGAAAATTTTTTATTTTTTATTTAATTTGAACTTTATATATAGAATGATAAGTGTTATAAGAGTTTTGCTACCTTATAAGTTCATACAAATTGGCATAATTGAAATTCTCAGTTTTAATTATATATTCTTTTAATGAAATTTTTGTCTATTATATATATATGTTATATTAAATAGAAAATTTATACTCTCTCCGTTCCAAACTAGTTGTGACTTTTTTATATCCAATACAATATTAATTTTTCTTGCCTATTTTATCCTTATGTTATTCTTATCTAATTGGTTTTGTAAGATTCTATAAGTTTTGAACATAGTTAGAGAAGGATAATTTAATCTCATATATCATTTTATAAGCCTATTAAATATTTTTTTAATCCAAGTGAAATACTAAAGGTGTGTTTACTTATAGAAAATTATTTTCTATTTTCATTTTTAATTTTTAAAGAAAATGAAAACTTTTCATTTTCATTAAAATTTATAAAACATGTTTATTTATTAGAAATTGAAAATTATTTTTCATTTTTTGAAAACAAAAAATTACTTATTCTCATCTACAACTTGTTTTTCAAAGTAGAGAGATAATTAATAATACATAGCAAAGTAGCGAGATAATTAATGATAAGTAAAGTTTATTTTATCTTCTAATACTAAAATAAAATGATAAATAATGGATTAAAAAAAAGTAGAAAAGAGGCTATAATGAAAACAACGTGTTTTCACTTCATATTTTTAATGAATTTTTTTTTAAACAATAAGAACTTATTTTACACTTTTCTTTTAAAATTGTGAAAACAGTTTTCTATTAGTAAACACATCCTAAAAAGAGATAATTAGTTTAAAACGGATGGAGTAATTTATATTGCACGTTTAATAAACACTAACAAATACTCTAGACATAAATAAATATTTCTATTGTTTTATTCGATTTTAAATGAGATTCGAGTCCTTCAACTTCATAGATAATTTTTCTGATTTTTATTAAGTCGGCAGGTTTTTATAATCTCATAAAGTCGGAAAAAATATTAGTATTGTTAAGAAAAAATTTATGATTGATGCGTATAATAGAGTAACTTTCTTGAATAATTTTGGAGTGAATGTGGCATGAAAACTATTATTGGAAAAAGGTGATGGATGACATTTGTGGTTGAATTAAAATTCCTAGTACTAATAGTAGTCGTGTTTACACCATGAGAGGGGGCAAAATTTTCAAAGCCTTAGCGTTCAAAAGACGTAGAGGTTGGTACTGGTGCTGTCAAGAGCGGGTAGACGAGACAAGAAAACAAAGAGGAAAAAACAAAGGCTTTTATGAAAAGATGATTTGCTCTCTTTACTGCAACATTCCAACACTTAAAAATTTTATTATATATTTGCTTTTACTTTAGGTTAGGAGAGGATAGGTTTGGTTTCTCAACTTTAATTCAAAGTTCACTCTAAAAATTTCCACATATCCACCAAATGGGTCTTTCACATTACCATTCAAATAATTCAGCCTGTGAAGCTTCCTTTAGTGACTAAATTCTTGCAGTGTAATTGAGGATTTTGGATTCAAGATCTTTCCTTTTAGTTTTCCATTAAACCTCCAATTCATAGCACCTACGGTAGTTATGGATTAAAATAGATAATTTTTTTTATTAATACTACTAATTAATAGTCGTAACTCTTATAAAATTCTTCTGAGTGGTAGTTTATAAAAATGATTTTTAAAATACCAACTATTGACAACTAATTGTTACTCTTCCCGTTATGATAATATTGAATTCGAGTTAAAAAATAAAAAATACTAACTAAAACTTTTTTTTTTTTGGTTAAGTTCAGCGAGAGACATGAGAGCAATATATGTGCTTATGCAATGTATAAACGAGTGTCTTGTGGAGTGTCGTGAAAAAGTGAAATTTGTGACTCCTCAGTCCCCCACCAAATTAAAAGAGATATCCATGGCATGAATCTACCTTGAAAATGACTAATAATGTCAATTTATTTCCTGCTACAATTTTCTTCGTCACAGACTCACACCTCAAGAAACGAAAATGGAAAAAAATTCTACTATAATCCTATGATGGGGATTTTAATTCAGTCTTGAACAAGACTTCTTTTTTTTTTTTGGTTGTCGTTCTTGTCTTGGATTCTGAATCTTGAATTAGCTTGTGGTTTTGGTGGCAACAATGTTGTAACCTTACATGCGTATGTTTAAGTTCATTACCAATTTGAGCCTGTGTCACACCACAACATAACTGTACTAAGTTTTGGTCCAATTTTAGCTATTTGTTAGCTTCCATTATTTTCTACCTAAAGGACTAATTTGTTAAAATGTGTAGCGTTCACATTTATAAAGCCAATATTTTTTTCATTTTTTTTCTCAATGTGGGATTGTAATATTTTACCCTATCTAATTATACAAAATCCTTATTGCACCGGCTCTTTGGTCAAAGGAGGAGAGGGACTTACCTAGTCCAGACCTACCTCAATAATAATATCTATCGTGAAGACCCCACATTAAAGAAGAGTATGATCGGCTCCAATATCACTTGACATATGACTATTATCTTCTTCCCAAAAAATTAGTCTATTCCGTTTATAAGGTTAAGATCTCTCTACTTATTTTCAACGTGGAATCGTGATGTATTTGATTATATATTGACCATGAAATGCACAAAAAGATGGATGACAGTGTAAAAAACAGTTATACATATATATAAACATGTCAAATAATTTAATTACTGATAAATTCTATTGCATGATTAATACTCTTTAAATCAAACAAAAGTTAATTTTATAAATCAACACGTGTTAATAATAGATCCAAAACCTATATTTTGACCATTAAAATACTCCTTGCTAGCAAAAAATTAATTTATTTTTTATAGGTGTTTCATTAAATTTTATTTTGAAATACAAAACAATGGAAATAATTCGGGTAGAAAAATAAATTTTGGTATTGATGTGAGTTGTGTTATTTGTATGTATTCGTAAACAAAGTAATTCTGATGTGGATCCTTAAATTGGACCATCCAAATTTTTGAATAGGCTTGCAGTGGACAAGACAGGCTGATTTTTTTGACTTTGTATACAATATGTAGTTCTATTACAGATTTACAGTTCACGTGAAGAACATGGGTTAGTGTTAATCAACCTTGAAAATAGACTGTGTTCCAATGTGTTGTTTGCTACGAATTTGGTGATTAATTAGTGGATTAATGGTTCTATGAGTAATCTAAATAACAAAATGTGTAAACATTCATATATAGAGACAATAGGATTCGAATTTTTGTTTTTTTTACTGGCTTCTTATGGTTAAAATGTAATCATTTTAACTAGTTAAAAAATTAATAAATTAATAAGTCTTAACCATTAAAAAATAAAATATTATGTTCAATTATGTTAATTGTATTTCTTAGTATATTAAAAATTAAAATAAATTTATAAATTAATACAAAATTATTTAGGTAACATGAATACAAACAGAAACACGAAATATGAAAAATAAAGATATAAATTCGATAAAATGAGAAGTTTTTATTAATTTAAATTAAAATATCTAATTAATATAAATTAGTTGTATATCCGCACGTTTCACGAACTACTTATTAATAAATTATTTATTTATATTTTAATATATTTTATTAGTGAAAATTTAAATTGTAATATATATATATATAGATTGAAAAATAGTATAATAAATAGTATAAAGATTTACTATGAGGTTTAATGATATTACACATAAAATTTTAGAAGTGAATACCAAAATATATGATTAGTTATAAATTTAATTTTTGTTACCATAATTTTTTAGTTATAATAAGATTAGTTTTTAAAATTATTATATTAGTATTAGAGTATATATAGTAGGGTTCTAGCCGAAAAAATCATATTAAATAATTATTATATTATTATACTTTAAATTTTTTTAAAAAATAAAATTTCTAATGGTTTGAAAAAAAATATTTGAGTGATTTAAGGAAGAAAAATATGTATTATATAAATATCTTTAAAATTTGAGTAGTATTGAAATATGTATAATAATGTTTTAGTTACAAAATAATACTAAATAAATATGGTAAATATTTTATTTTAATAAAAAATTAAAATTTTTAATAATTTGACACATTAGCTTTTAGAGTGAATACTTAAATATGAAGATAAATACTTGTCAAATTTTTAGTTTAATAACTTCAAGGCTCAAAATTTAATATATATACGAAGGGGACATGTAAAATTACAAAAAACTTTTCATTCATTATTATATAAAAATTAGGTAATTTAGTCATTTACTAATAAAAGTAAAATTAAATTAATTAAAATATAATTTTAATTTGATAGACAGTCTATTTTTTATTTTAATTAGGTTAATTTTTATTTTATCTATAATAAAAATTAAATTAACTAAAATATAATTCTGTTTTAATTGAAAGTATATTTTCTATTTTATTTAGGTTATCTTATCTCTAATAAGAATTATAATTTAATTGAAAGTATATTTTTTATTTAATAAGTAAATAATTAAAATCCAAATTAATAAACTTTATTAAAATAGGAAAAGTATATAATTTATTTTAAAAGTAGATATTTTTATAAATTAAAAATTAATAAATAAAAAATAAAGCATATAATTTGTTTGAAAGTATATTTTGTATAAGAAAAATAGTATAATTATTGTTTGTAGATATTTTTATAAAATTTAACAAAAAAGAGTTAAAATTAAATTAATTAATATTTATAATTTAATTATTAGTTGAACTTAAAAAATGACATCAAATTAATTTTATATAAATAAAAATATTAAAAAAATAAAATATCATAGCTCAAATATAAAATTTATTAAAATTTTAATAAATTATAAATTCAATAAAGTTGTAAAATTTAAATTGTTATATAATGAAAATATAAATTTTATTATTTTTAAATTTTTTATTAAAAAATAACTAATATTTTTATTATCTTATAACTTATTATGGCCATAATAGTTTTTTACATGAAATCAAATATAGAGTTGAAAGAAATTAATTATAAAAAATATTAAAGTAATATTATATAATTATTTAAATAAAATATTTATAAAAATTGTAATAAATTATAACTATATTAAATTATTATATAAATAAATAATATTATAATTTTTTTAAAAAAATATATTTACTAATAATAATAATAGTAATAATATATTTAGTTATTTATTCATTATATATTACAAATTAAATAAATTTTTAATTTATGTGTATATATATATATGAACAAAATTACAATGTCGGTAAGTGAAATGAGACTATTAATGAGAAGGCCAATTGGCCAGCAACAGCAGTAGCATTAATGGCATTGCCAATTTGCCACAGCTACAATATCACGGGGGGATCACGTGATATTGAGCTGGTTTCATTTATCTTTTTCTTTACCTGGAAAATAAGTCAAGACGTAAAACTGCAGTAGTCCATACGGAAATGGACACGTGAAGTAATAAGAGAGGTTGCTGGATTGAAAAGAAAACGGCCGCGTGATATTAGAAACACCTTCTTCAATCTGAGAATAATGATGAAGAAACCGCGTCAAATGGGATGAGAGAATGAAAACAGAAGCTTCCAACCAAAAATACCTTTTCTCTTGAATATAATTTATAAATTTATATACAGCATGTAAATTTTAACTTTGTGTTTTGTTCAAATTTTATTTATTTATTCATTTTTCTCATAAACCCCAAACGAATTAGCTTGATTGTGGACCACTTAATTTATACAATAGTTATCGTTATCAATTATAATAATTATCAACTACTATAATTATTAATAACTGTGGCTGTAATAAATTTGCCTCTTTTTTTTTTTTTTTGTCTAGTTGTCTTTTCTTAGTCGCTATCATCAATCTTCTTTTAATTTTTTTTGATAAATGGTCATTTAGATCTTTTAACTTATCAAATCAGACCACTTAGATCAATTTTTAAAGATCAATTTTTAACTTCTTTAAAAATTGATCTCAAAATTTTTATTTTAAGGTTAAATAGATAAAAAATTTGACTAAAAAAAATACGTATAATATATATTCCTCTTTTATATAATAAAAAAATATTTTAACTTTTTAAATATTTTATTTCTATTAGACTTTTACTGTTACTCTCCACTGTTAAAATCAAAAATATATCTCCACCATCAAAAACTTTATCAACTCAAATCTAAAAAAAAAAAATGTAACCCTAAACTCTTCATTTCTCTCTCGATCTATAAAATAAAGCGGTCCTTCTTCCTCTGTTGCATGTCTCTCGATTTGCTCATTTTTTTCTTTTTCTTTTTCTCCACCACATCGCACCTATCAGCTCCCCTCTCTTATTAGTTCCCCTCTCTTTCGACCGAAGTTTTATCTTCAAGAGATTACTCCATGGAAGATCATCAAGATACGAATGAGTTACTAGATGAGGAGCAAGACTCAAACGATTTATTAGAAGAGGAAGAGAATCTCGCAATTGTAGGCAAAATCCAGAGCAACAAAAACTACTCCTCACACCAGCTCAATTTTCTCCTTAAAGAGGTATGGAATTCCATTGAAATCACTTTCGTTAAATCCTTGCATGTGAAAAATGTATTATTGATCAAGTTCAAAACAACTAAGTATAAGAAATTGAGAACACACCCTGGTCTATTCTTTGGTACCTGTTTGTTGTGAAGGATTGGAAACCAACTCAACCTATTGAAGAGATTGATTTTAATCGAGACTATTTGTGGATTAAGTTTGATAACCTTCCTAAGAAATACATATACAGAGTCAATACAAAGTACTTAGCTAACACTGTCTTTGAATACTTGATTAATGTGGAAGATTCTGCCTCTTGTGTTATCAATCATAATTCATTTTTTAAGTTTAGGGTCTGTTTAAATTTGATTAAGCCACTCTCTCGAGGCTTTTGGTTAATGATAGGGAAGAAAGATGTCTGGTTTGCCTATCAATACTAAAAGCTTTCAATTCTTCGTTATCTGTGTTGTGTAAATGATTTTACTGTTGCCTAACAATGGGGGGAGAAAAGCAATGATTTTACTATTGCAAGTCCTCTTACATAAGGAACACATGCCAAAACTTGAAATCTCGAAATCACTAAGGGGAACAAATCTGAAAAATTGAAAGCAAATGTCTCTTCATCTCATTGTCCAGAAGCAGATCAAGAGTCTTGTTGTTAAGGTCGTTTAAGAAGGACCGTCCGCTGGGGTCATTACCAGTTTGAAGAAGGCTTTTTGTTTTGTATTTTTTTATTTTGCTTTACTATTCTGAACGTTTAGCTTGTTTTCTTCTTCAATCACTTCTTCTTCTTCTTCTTCTTCTTCAACCAATATGTGGAGATAATTACTGTTACGATGTTATTTTTTGTTGTTATTGTTCTAGTTGTCAATTTTTGCATTTTTCTGCTCAAATATGTTTGAAGAAGGTTTTTTGGTTTTTTCACTTCTTCTTGGTGCTTGCAATTGTGACAATGAGATACTAGGTAATGTAGTTATATAGGACATGGACAAGCTTGCAATTGAAATCGCAATTGCAATTGCAGTTGACAGTGATTATAATAAGAAGTTTGTACAGTAAAATCTATCTATTCAAGTTTTTATATATAAAAATGGGAAAAAAATTTCGTAAGGAAGTATTGTTAATAATATATTGAATTCACTCTCTTTTTTTGAGAGGTCTGTTACATGTGCTTACTTTAGTCAAATTTTTTATTTATTTGGCTTTAAAATATAAATTTTGGGCCATTTGTTAAAAAAATTGAACATCGGCCTAAGTGGCCCAATTTGACAAGTTGAAGGATCTGGATGACCATCTGTCCTTTTTTTTCTTGTTGTGGGTGATTTTTGGTCAATCTTTTGGCTAAAAACACCTAAAGACCTAAATTTTTATTGCCTTTTTAATATATTTTTTAGTTTGAGTTTAGATCTCAACCTAATGTGGTTTTAATTTCACTTTATAATTGTTTGAAAAAAAATCAACAAAACAAGAAAATAGCAGAAGAAATTGTTGATCCATACAAGAATGATGATCCCTCACTCTGCACAAGGAAGTAAAAGAGGAAGGACAATCTCAAATTATGCAAAGGGAGGAGCAGATTGAGCGGAGGCTAAGCTCTTTACCTCTTTTGTTTAAGTTTTAAATATTTTGCTGTAATTTTACTAGTTGATGGTTGTTTATTTCCATCTTCCTTAGATTTTGTTTCTCTATTTAATCTCATGATTTTCTTAGTCATGTCTATATCTCCAAGTGGTTTGATTGAGGCTTTACTAGACTAAGTAAGCAATTATTCGGGAAGTAATCTCAGATGAATAAGATAGAAATAGGTTGTAGTAAGCCCTCATTTTGTTCTTCATTTTGGTTAGCACTTTCTGAGTTTACTCAGGTCTTGGTTGTAGCAGTCTTAGAATGCTTGCTTTTCTTAGTGGATTGAATTCCCTTTGATAAAAAAAAATATCAATAACTATTGTAATTATCATTAACTATTATTATTATTATTATTATTATTATTACTATTATATCTTAGAATGTGTATGCAAAAATATTTAGTTCAAAACTTTTACATCTCCATAATTCAAGTATTATTATTATTAATCTAAAGCTTTTAGGATCTTAATGTTGTCTACAATCCAATTCTTACAATGCCACTAAGGATATTTAACCTTTGTTTAGCCCCTTGTTTGGTTCAATTCCACTAAAAAATTTATTTCATTTCCAAATAAATTTTGAATTCATTTAAACCAAACATACTTCATTAATAAAGAATTGATTTAGTTTCAAACAATTCCACGAAATTAAAAAGTTTCAAAAAATTCCACAAAATTAAAAAGTTTCAAACAATTCCACAAAATTAAAAAGTTTCAAAAAAATTCTAAAAAATTAAAAAGTTGGAATTCGAAATGAATGTTATAAAATTTTTATTTAAACCAAAAATATTTATTTGGATTTACAAATGAATTATACAAAATTTTATAGAATTAATTGGAACCAAAATAACCCTAAATTATTATCTTAAGGCAATTGGATGGAACCCATTTATATGATGTTCAATATCTAGATGGAAATTGTATATGTGGTGTTTTACTTCTCCATAGCCAATAGGTTTATCTTTTCTCCACTAATATGAATAACTTAATAGTTGTGAATGTTAACAAGCAACGCTGTTAAAAAAATTAAATTGGTAATTAGGAAATTTTTCTCGTAAAAAAATATGAATTTAATTTTTATACATTAAATGTTTAATTTTTTATTACATGAAAAAAACATTATTTTAACGTATCTACACTAATAAAGACCAATAAAAATTGTGCAACTTTTTTGAAATTTATATCCAAAAAGTCTTGAAAAATATGGCAAAAATTGAAACTGAGTCCTTTAATTTATATTTGTTTAAAAATTATATACATGTAATATTTAAAAAAATTAAGTTGAATGTAAATAAAATGGATCGAGATATATGTATATATACACACTAAATATTTTTGAGTTATATGGGTGTTATTGCCTATGAATATATATTTTTGCTTTGCAATTTTAGTCCATACTCACTTCTCTGCTCCTTTTTCTTTCTCTGTTCAATTTCTCTCTCTCTCTCTCTCTCTCTCTTTTCCATTTGTGAAATTTGATTGCATGTAATAGAGCCGAAGTGGCTGTTTGCATTAGCATTTTTCTAACCAATAATCTCTAATTTATTAATAATCTATAAGCCTCAAATATCTGTTACATGTTATGTGGGACCATGGTTCCATGTTTGCTAAAGTATAGGTCCTTTAGTTATTTGATTTGGTAGTTAATAATGTATTGATGCTAGTTATGGGGATCAATAGAGTCCCATTTGTTAGTGATATTAGCTAAAAATTAGGAATAGTTGTTGTCTTTCTCTTGTATATAAACTCTGTAACAATAAGAAATAAAGCAGGCAAAATTCTTATCAAAATTCTTGTGGTTAGTTCTCGCCCAAAATAGAACACTCTTTTAATTCTTAAAACTCTGATTGGGACCTATCAGTGGTATTAGAGCTTTACAACATGGCAACCAACAAAGAAAGAATTAAAAACTTGGAGGCTAGTCTTGGTAATCTTCAAACTAATTTCAATCAAATGGAATTGAGAGTTAGTGATAAAATACGACATATTGAAGCTGCTATTAGTAAGATGTCTGACATTCTAACAACCCGACATTAGGCTCTCTCGGGTGGTTCCAATGAAACCATCGGACAATCATCCAATGGACGAGTGCAGGAACAAGCAGAAGGAAAGCGGCCAACGTTCTTCTCTAAGTTAGCAAAACTCGAGTTTCCAAGGTATGCTGGTGATGACCCAACGAAGTGGTTTACGCGAGTTGATCAATTCTTTGAATATCAAGGAACCTTAGAAAATCAGAAGATTTCCTAGGCATTTTTCCATTTGGAAGGTGAAGCAAATCAATGGTGGTAATGGCTAAGAAAAGCTTATCAAGAGGATAACAAGGAGGTGACATGGGGTACCTTTGGAGAGGAACTATGGTCTCATTTTGGTCCTACGCATTGCGAAGATTTTGATGAATCACTATCCAAAATTAGCCAGAATGGTTATCTACGTGATTACCAAAAAGAACTTGAGAGGTTGGGCAATCGGGTACAAGGATGGACACAAAAAACATTGGTAGGAACCTTTATGGGAGGACTCAAACCTGAAATGGTTGATGGAATTCGCATGTTTAAGCCAAAATCCTTGAAGGAAGCTATTAGTTTGGCTAGGATGCGTGATGAGCAGCTAGTTCGCCAAAGGGAAGTCACACAACCTTTTGATCCATCCATTGTTGACTCTCCTTATCCAACAAAATTCCAAACAACATCACCTAGAAAAAAGCTCACTTGGGACGAGATACAGAATAGAAGGACACAAGGATTATGTTTGAATTGTGATGAAAAATTTACGCCTGGTTATAGTTGTAAAGGATATATACTTCTACTGTTAGAAGGCAATGGGGAAGAGCCACTTACTAATCACAACGAACCTTGAGGACAAGGTTCCTGTCAAAGGGGAAGGTATTGATAAACCTCGAAGATCTATTGCAAGTTATGTGGGATCATGGTTCCATATTTGCTAAAATATAGGTCCATTAGTTATTTGATTTGGTAGTTAATAATGTATTGATGCCAGTTGTGGGGATCAATAGAGTCCTATTTGTTAGTGATATTAGTTAAAAATTAGGAATAATTGTTATCTTTCTCTTGTATATAAACTTTGTAACAATAAAAAACAAAGCAGGCAAAATTCTTATCAAAATTCTTGCGATTAGTTCTCGCCCAAAATAGAACACTTTTAATTCTTAAAAATTCTGACTGGGACCTATCATAATCATTTTCAAAGTTAATATGGAGATTGACTTTTTTTTGGTGCGGTATTTATATATATTTTCTAGTCTAATCTTAATTATAAGTTTAATATGATACATGTAACAAAATGTGGGTAACCATTAACTTAAACACTGGTAGGGCATGGGCATTTGGTTGGCATAACATGGGCATGATGCCTTTGAATTTCAATTTAATACATTTGTAATTCGTTCAACTTCATATGTTTTGTCAGCTTATCTTTTTCAATTTATAAATGAAAATCTGAACTTATCTTATCTCTTATTATATGTATTTCATATATAATTTTTTTTATTAAAAAATACTTCAACTAATATAAAAAAATATCGATAAATCTTGTTTCTAGTATGTTTAAGGGTTGTTTAATCCGTTTAAAACGAATAATAAAACATTTTATCAAGTGACTAAAATAATTGCCGTAGGGTATGATTTGATTCTCCAATATCTAATTCTCTTATATTTGTTATGTGATTTAATCATTAGGTTATTGTTTAAAAGAATTTTAAAATTTAAACGATCAAACGAAAGAGATAAACAAATAAAAGACGTCAAATATAGAAGGTTGTAGATGTGTTATGTGTTGAATATTCATGGATCTTAGCTCATAACAATGACCATGACATATGTGGATATGAAACTAAAATCATTGGCAACTATTTTAAACAAATTATTTGTCAATAGTTTCATCACATTAATTTGATTATAACAAAGTTCAATTAATTGACGATGATCAATTGATTTCTTACCATAAATCAAGACTTGGCTATTGAAACATAATTTATAAAGTTATTTCTCCATCCGTTATTTTTCTAGTGATTTTGCTTGTAATTGTAATGTTCTTAAATTTTGTATGATAGTGTTTTATAGATTTAATAAATGTTCAATAATGTTTCACTAATGCATACTCTAAAATAGAATAAAAACGTAGAGAGAAATCATAAATGAAATAAAAATGTTAACAAGCGTCTAGTTTATTACAGGATTATAATAAATATTATTATTTATCAAAATGTTTTTATACTTATTTTTACATATTAAAAATAATATTATAATTATTTATTATATTTTTTTGAAATTCATTAAAAATATTTAATAATTAATTTTTAAATTTATATATTCTATTATAAATTGAAATATTATGTATCTATATTTAAAAAGTTAATAAATTTTATAATTAGTTTAACTTAACTTTTATGAGAATGAAATTTATTTTCTAATATTGTAGGAGAAATACGTGACATCAATAGAAGAATCTCATTTCTATTTTGATGTAAAGTTAACCGATGTTTAAAAGTAATTATCAAATCATTTTTCGTTGGTCATTATATTCGCATTTAGGCATCAACATTTTTCAATTGGTAATTTTCAACTTAATGGCTTACATATAATGTCAAATTTTTATTGAATTCCATATTTTTTCTAACTTGTTAAAGCTTTAACTTGGTATGGATTGATTGGTGGAGGGGTGGTTGACAAGGTCATACCCACAGGAAGAGGGAGATGCCAAAGTTAATGAAGTGAAGTGGATGGGATTGACTTTTGAATTGGAAAATGATTGCCTTTTGCTTATGATGGAGGCTTAAGAGGAACCAACCCATCACTCCATCTCCATGACCATGAATTCACCTGTAAAGCCCACGCCTTTCATAATTGCATTTTGCTTTGCTCCAATAATTCTTGCTTTTTATTATATGATTGGATGCCCTAATTTACGGATTCAAATATATATGTTCAAACTTTCTACATGTTAATTATTTTAAATTTTTTATTCAAAAATATTCATGAATTTCTTGTCAAAAAATTAATCTCTCTCAATTTAAATGGTAAAAATATTAGATTCAGATCTTATATATTTAAAAAATATTAATGAAAAAATAATCAATTGTTAATTCATTTTTAAAAATATTTTAAAATATAAAATTTAAATTTTATCATCGTTAATTTAAAAAGAAAAAATTATCTCATATTATGCAATTCACTAATAACTTAGTTCATATAATTTCTTATATATATATATATATATATATATATTGAACAAGAGAAATGATGGAATCGTTTGAGCAACCATACAGAGGAGCCGGAGCACGTCAGTTCGGGTCTGGGTCCCTGCCGACACGACCCGAGATTCATTCTGGGATTCTCTCCAGTCTCCTCCCCTTAACTCACTTTAGTCAAGTAACTCAACCAACGTTCTTTGGAGTTGAGTTCGCTGCAATATTCTCGAAAATCCATCCACGCGACAGCACAGAGCATGCTGTGCACACTCTACCAGATTGAACCACGTGTAAAATCTCGCATCAATGAGCGAAGTTACGCTAATTCCGAGAGTGGGTCAACGCCTCAAAAATTGGCTGCGTGAAGACCAAGATCACGCTCAGCTACTGGCGCCGCAAATGAAGTGCCCATCCCACGCGCAATACACTTGCACGTGACTTTTTTATTTTTCGCCGAATTTGGTGCACCAGCTAAGGCATCTGGTCAAATTAATTTTCGTAAATATAAAGGCTGGCCATGTTACTTGCAATTTCCACCAACCAACTACATTTATGACATCAGCATTGATGCAAGAAAAATATTTGACCGTAGGATAAGCAAATAATGACGCCAAAACAAGGAGTAATAGATTTGCATAGCTGTTAAGCATGAACTGACTTTGGATCGATGAATCAATTGCGTTAAGAGGATGCTTTATTAGGTAATACTCATAATAATGATTTAACCCAGTCTAATTTAATTATTATTTTTTAAATGTTGGATATTATAGAAAAAGTTTTTTATGATAAATAATTTATTAAGGAATTAATAGAATTTTATCTGTTAATTTTTTTAATTTTTATATATCTAATTTTTTAAAATTTTATGGTGGATTACATGTTTTGTTGCTGGACACAATTTTATTGAATTGTTACTTATATTTTCTATCACAAAATAGAAAGAAGCTCAATTATTGTTTTTTAAATTATTAGCACAATATAAAAATTTTAGAATCGTTTAAAATATTATTTAAAATACAGCTATCATCTCCCATTTTCAACATGCAAAAGTCAAAATTATGGTAATTTGAAAAATGTATAATTTTATTGGATTATTTTTAAAAAATTATTACAATTAAATTTTAAAAATTTTTTTAAAAAATTAACTTTAATATTAATTTTAAAAAAAATAGCTTAAATAATAATAAAAATTGATGAAATGACTTTTAAAATATACATTAATGGAGTTTTTAAAATTTTAAAGTTTATAAAAAAAAAATTAATATTTTTTGAAAAATCAAATTAGTTAAAATAATTTTTATAAATCTAAAAGTTTTTAAAAATTAAAAAATTTTATAATCAAACCATATACATTTAATAAAAAATTAAAATTTTCTATTTACTCAATGATTTTTAAATTTTTTTAAAAAAATTATTATGTTTGTTAAAATTTTTTAATTCTTTTTCTTAAATATATTGTTTGATTCTAAAATTTTTAAATTTTTACTAATTTATAGATCTAATTTTTTTTTAACTTCTTAAAGAATATAAAAATATATTTATATAAACTAACAAACTTTTATAAATTTTAAAATTTTTATTAATATTTATTTTAAAAGTAATTTCATCAATTCGCATTGTTATTTGAGATAATTTTTATTAATTAATATTAAAATTATTTTTTTTTATTTTTATGACGTAATTGCAATGATGATATAATATAATTTAATTTTTAAAAATTAAGGTTAAATGGGATAAAAAAATATTAAAATCAAATATAAACCTCTAAGTAAAGTTGAGGGTTCAATTTACACCTTACCTCTTAATTTTTTGTTATTTATACCAATTGGATTCAATTTGTGGTCTCCCATTCATAGTGAGGATTAAATATTTTTTTTCCTTCAACACTAATAGCTGACAATCTTAACTTTACACAGTGCTAACAAGCAACACTATTAAAAAATAAATATGTAGCTATACAAATTTTAAAATGATTTAGTAGTAAAAAACTAAAAAAACCTTATTTCTCTTTTTTTTTTCTCTTTTCTCTTTTGGTGTTTCCTCAAAAATTTTCATTTTCTATCACTTTGATCATCTTTTAGATCGGTTGTTCTCTTATTATATTTTTTATTTTCTTTATTTTATTTTATTTCATTTTGTTTCATTTGATAAATACAAAATCTGATCTTTTTATTTTATTTGATTTTTGTAACATTTTGGATTTTTCTTCATATAGTTATTTTGCCATTTATGAGATTTAGTTTTTTTTCTTTTTGTAAAATTTGAATATTTTTTCATTGTGAAAATTCTATTGATTTTTCTGCAATCTGACTCATTTAACTATTAGAAAGTCGATTTGCAATTAATTAAAACCACTAAATAGAGCATACAAGATCTCCAAGTTGCAAATTAAAGAGATGTTGTCAACACAATTGAATAATATCGGCAAAAAAATTAACAATAGTGAAAATTTATTTTGATATTTTTTTATTGTACTCTTATTTATTAATTTTTTATCAATATATATTTTTTAATTTCATTAATGAATGATTCATTTTTTTCTCTAAAAATTTGATTTAGTAGTAAAATTTGTAATGATTTATATAAATTCAGACTCAAAATTTCAAGAAGCGATATATATATTATAAACTTTCTTGAACAATTTTCTATATAAATTCATTGAATTCACCTAAAAACATGATAAATATACCTTACAAAAAAAAAAAACTATACAAGTTCCTAGTCATCATATGCCAAACATTTAGAATAAAATCTTCTATACTGGTCAATGCTTTGCGGAAAGAGTATTAACCTTTGCTGTGTAATTATTTAGAATAAATGCTATTAAAATAACTTCTAAATCACACTTTTATGCTTCTTGATAGCAATACATTTTTATATTATGTTTAAATTAATTTCACCAAAAAATTAATTTCTATATCAAATAAATTTTAAATAAAATTTATTTTCAAATAAATTTTTATTAATGAAATATATTTGGTTCAAATGAATAATTTGTTAAATTTATTTCAAATGAATTATATATTTTATTATATTTTATTTGGTATAAATTTAGAATTCTAGTTAATTTTTTATTTTGATCAAAAAACATCATTTCGAATAGAAAGATATTTTTAAAAATAAAAATAATGAGGGATATTTTAGTTATTTTAGAAACATAAATTAAAAAGTTGTATAATTCATTTGAAAATTCTAATTATTTTATTAGAATTTAATATAGTTATAATCAATTCAACAAATTTAAAAATTTAAAATTGCAAATGAATTTTATAATATGTTTATTTAAACTAAACACACACCATTTAAAATTGCAAATGAATCCTACAAAATTTTATAAAATTCATTAATATCAAACACACTTTTATGTTTATAATAGTAAAAGAGTTAGATCAATAATTCACTTGGTTTTGAATTTAAAATATATTTAAGAAACATTATTTAAAATCATTCATTTTTTTTAGGTGTAATATGTTACAAACATGTAGATGTAGGTAATTCAATTTAAATTGCTAACTTTACTGTGCACTTACATTGTATTATACGTAAGTTTTATATTTTTTTTTAATAATTGGGGGTCAGGGGAGGGGATCGAACCAATATCTTTACTTTATAATATTCATTATATGAACCTCTAGATTATAAAGGGAGGACACGTAAGTTTTATAATTTAACAATAATAATTGAGCTAATTTTGTATTATCCTTTATATTAACAAAATGATTGATTGTTATAAATGGCTCCATACACTTTTTGATGCTAGATTACGTTCATAATTTTCTTATTAGACAACAAGTTGCTCATATACCTCACATTAGCAAATTGCTTTTTTCCCCTTAATCTAAAAATTTGAAACTAAAAATAAAATTAAAAAAACACCTCCTAAAATGAAGAAAAATACATTCAACTAGTTACAATCACACAACAACTCAATAATGATTTGTTTCTCATTCCTAAAATTTGATATTTTTATCATTTGTTTGAATTAGAAGAGGATACAAGAATCCAAATATTGATCTATACATATTTTCATTTGACATTGATTTATTTTTTAAATATAGAAACTATCTATTAAACTATTTAATTACCTAAAAATACAATTAATAAATATTTTTTATTTAAATGAAATATTTATAATTTTATTTCATTTTACATACTATTATTTAAAATCTTTAAATAATATTATAAAACATTTATCAATTTAGTTTTTAGTTAATTGAAATACATAAATAACTTTCTTTAAAAAAAAACGTAAAAGAGAGAGACAAATATCAAACTTGTAATTTTTAATATCGTAAAAAAGTTTATACCATAAAATTATTAATATTTTGGTGTATCATTAACTTATATGTTGAGCTCTTCGTAAACAGTACAAATAATAAAAGATGTGATTAAATAATATGATTCAAATCTCCTATTTTCCTCTATAGTGTAATGTTGAAAATTAACAAGTTATCAATGTCCCATGTATTAAACCCCAAAAGCAAAGAAACATAGTGGAGAATTGGATGGAAGTTGGCAACCAATTTAATAACACCACAACTATTCTTATCAACTGTCATCACCCCAATTAAAATTTATAAATCTATGGCACACAACCTTATCCTCAATACTTTAATTTACATCTTATACTCATCCATCACATAATTTAGTTCTTTTATTTGACATCCATTCATTAATTAAAAAAAAAAAACTAGCTTGAGAATGCCAAGATTAAATTAAATAAAAAAATAAAAATTTGTTAACCAAAAAATTGGAGATATAATAAGTGCTGTGCCATCGTTCAATTACCGAATTAACCAAAAATTAAAATGAATTAATTGGTTTAGTTTGACTTTTAGAGCACTTCAAACAGTAATTTCTATTTTGAAGAGCATTTTTTTTATTTAATAAAGAGCCTCATAAAAAATCTTTAAATATAAATAGTGAATTTGTATAATTCTAATAAATTTTTAATATTTTTAATTTTTATTTTATTTTATCTAATAAATATTAATGATTAATTTTTTTCTTTTTTATTTTTTACAAAATTTTTCTATATTTATTTAATTTTCTTCCTCTATTTAATGCTTAATGTGATGAAGAAATTTTTTTTAATAAATATATAAATATCAATTAATATCTTTTACAAAAATTGAAATATTTTAGAGTAGAGAGTGACATTTGACTCTCTATACGTAGAGAGTTAAACTAACTATTTTCTCTAAAATAAAAATAAAAATAATGTATTGGAGATCATTTTTTTGGACTCACTATTCAAAATAAAAAATTTTACTCAAATGAAGAGCCTATTGGAGATGCTTTTAGTTAATTAAAAGTAGTTTTATTTTTAAGAATTAAATTGAAAAATAAAACTGAACCAACTAATTTAATTTAATTTTTGGTTGATGGAAATTAAAAAAGGTAAAAAATGAGATTGAAACCTAGAACCTTATGAATCGAAATATTATATATTATAAAAAATATATTATATATTATAAATTTTTGATTTTAAATTAAAATTTTTAATTTTAAAAATGCATAAATCAAATTAAACCAAATCTAAATTATCAATTTTCGTGTTAATTTGATTTCTGCAGAAATATCATATGATTTAATATGATAGACTAGAGCATTGGATGTTGAAAAAAAGACAATGTGAAAACATAAAAACAAAGTCAACAAACGCTTAACATCCGCCGCTGTCACTTAGACGGTAAGTGGTAGACACGTGTCAATTGATGCGCATGATTCATGAACAGGTGTCATCCATCAAACGATTCAAATGGCATTGATTGAACAAGTCATGCGTCACCAATAAGCGAAAAGGACCTCAATTAATCATAAAACCAAAGTGAGGTTAGAAAGAGAGAAAATTGTAGTTAACGTTAATATAAAAGATTAATTAAATTAATTAAATGTCATTAAGGCCACTATACAGTCTATATATAACGGCAAGTTAGCTAATATGATAAAACAAGAGAGGCTGTGAGTTGTCTACACACAAAAAAAGAGAGAAAAAAAGAGAGAAAAACAAAGAGAGAGAGTTCTGTAGTGATTGTGTTCTTGATTGATCTTTAATTAATTTTTTTACTTTCTCCCCTTTCTGTTAATCCCCGCTTCTCTGAATCCCTTTCTGTTAATCATCTGTCTTTCAAAGTTGTGATTATTTTTCTTTTTTGGGTTTGTTTTTGAGAAATTTTTTGATGAAAAAAATCAGCAGAAAGCAAACTTGAAAAAAAGAAGGATTTCAAGAAAGCCAGGTGTTTTCAGAATCGAGATCCAGGTTCTTTTTGGTTATTTTTTTTTTAAGGGTTTTGATTTAGTTTTATCGGTTTTTTTTTGGGTTGAATCAGCTTGAAGGGTTGTTTTTTGGTCCCTCAAGATTGGCTTTTTAAGATCTTGAATCAAAAGGGGTTGTCTATTTCTATACCTCTTTGATCTTTTCTTTTTGAAGATTTAATTTTTATTCTTGTTTTGAATTGAAAACCTGTTCTCTTAACTTGGGTAAGGACAAGGTTAATTTTTTTTTTTTGGTAATTTTTGTTAATTTTGAGTTGAAATCTTTAGCTTTGTTGAAGAAAAATGGCAGCTGCAATGGAATTCTTCTACAATAGTAGCAGTAGCAGACATCTTCAAAATGACCTTTTCGGAGGTGGTGAGCTAATGGAAGCACTTGAACCTTTTATGAAAAGTGCTTCTTCTTCAACGTCAAATACTCCTTCACCTCCTCCTTCATTACCTCCTCTTCCTTCTACTTCTTACGATAACTACCTATCTTTTTCTTCTTTTTCAAATCCTTTTTCTTCTATTCAAGATCAAGATCAGGCCTTTTTGTACTCAAATGGTTGCTCAACATCAACTACCCTACCATTTTCAAATGGGTTCTTGATTCAAGACCAAACTATTAATGATAGTTTTCAGCAGCCATCTAGTTCAATTGGTCTGAACAATATTACCCCAGCTCAGATTCATCAAATCCAAACCCAATTCTATCTCCAAAACAGCTCGTACCCGTTTTACCACCAGAATCACCATAGCCAAAATAGCCATAATTTTTTAGGTCCAAAGCCCGTACCAATGAAGCAAGTGGGTGGTTCACCTCCAAAACCCACGAAACTCTATAGAGGAGTTAGACAGCGACATTGGGGAAAATGGGTTGCAGAGATCAGACTACCAAAGAACCGTACCAGACTCTGGCTTGGAACTTTCGACACTGCAGAAGAAGCTGCCTTGGCTTATGATAAGGCGGCTTATAAGCTTCGCGGTGACTTTGCTAGACTTAACTTTCCTAATCTCCGCCATCAGGGTTCCCATATTGAAGGCCAGTTTGGCGAGTATAAACCTCTCCACTCCTCAGTTGATGCGAAACTGCAAGCAATATGTCAAAGCTTGGCAGAGTCGTCTTCGCAGAAACAGGGAGCAAAGGGTGAGAAAAGCTCGTCATCTTCTACAGCTTTGAAAAGGAAGAAAGCCCAGGCTGGGAAAACTCAGGCGGTGACGGAGGCCAAGGAAGCTGAGCCATCACAGCAGGATCAGCAGGACGATGTTCCAGATCGCAAGTGTTGCAAGGTTGAGACACCGTCTCCCTTGTTAACAGAGAGTGAAGGGTCTGGTGGATCTTCTTCGCCTTTGTCTGATCTCACTTTTCCCGATTTTGAAGAGAC
Source organism: Mallotus repandus (assembly GCA_949671775.1). NCBI lineage: Eukaryota > Viridiplantae > Streptophyta > Magnoliopsida > Malpighiales > Euphorbiaceae > Mallotus > Mallotus repandus. Next base: position 16,895 of record CATIWM010344662.1, on the reverse strand, counting down.
TCCTTTGGATGTTGATTCTGGGAATTTTATGTTGCAGAAGTACCCATCTTACGAGATTGATTGGGCTTCACTTTTATCGGCGTCTTAGATCTTAGGTCTAGTTTTATTATGTCATCTGCTAGTCAAATTTTCAGTCTTTTGTCAGTTCACTATGTTAAAAGTTATTAGCTTTAGGGCTTTAGTTGGTTGCTGCAATGGAGTTTTTGACAGTTGCAGGGCCAAAGGTTATCTGTTTAAAGGTCTATTTTAGATTAAATAATGTTGATAACATGTAAATCTGTACCATGAGTCGGCTGGTGTTTTTAGTCTGGCTGAACCATGTTGAGTTAGTAGTATGTATGTGTCCATAGGAGCTATGTATTTATTTTATTATTATTATTATCAAGAACTTCTTATATTTTGCATCTAATTTGAGCTCTATTACTCGGTTTCGGTTTGATCTATTATCATCCATATGATAGAGAAGGTTTTAACTGTTGTGAACTTTAATGTTCTGAAGTTAATTGTTATGAATAATCTAAAAAACCAATGATTATCATTTGGATAAAAGATCTGAGACAGAGTTATCAGTGAGCTTTTTTTTTTTTGAACAAATATTTAGTGAGCATTTATGGTATTCAGTTTGGCGGAAAAAATAAAAATTAAAGCCAAGGGTTATGTGGCCAATTTTGAGTGCATAGCAACGACAATGGCATGTGGCTGTGTTTCTTTTGAAATGGGATATTTCCTCAACGAGGCAAGCAGAAGATGGATTGTATATCAGCTAGAATGATATCCAAGTTGCTGATGATTTTAGATTAATTTTTGTGAGTTTTCTTAGCCTCTCCAATCCTTCAAAAAATCAGGTATAGCTTTTTTTTTTTTTTTCCTTTTTTGGAAATTAGGTATAGCTTTTGTTCCTGACCATGAGTTGCAAAAAAATAAAATAAAAAATAACCTGTGGTTTGTGTTAATGCAAGTAGCGAAGCATAGCCCTCAAAACTATTCTAGAAAAAAGCATGATACATGTCCCATTCTTGTCACTTTTTTCTTAACATTTTAATTTATAATTTTATTATTTCAATATCACAATTCATCTAAATATAATTTTAAAATTACCATTAACATGTAACAATGAATGACTATATATCGAATGTTAAACTATATGACATATTAAGAGTGTTTAACTTATTAAAAATTGTAAATATTATATTTTAAATTATATCATAATTTAAGAGTTTAACTGATTAAAAATTTTAAATAGGGTATTGAGATAAATAAAAAAGAATGACATATGGATTATGTTTTTAGAGTAGCACAACGTTAAAACACAGTTCCATAAAAAAAAAAATAATAATAACAGGGCTTTTCTTCTCTCTTCTAGACTTTTTTCTCTTACTTTGGGTTTGTTTTTCCATCATTTTCTCTTGGTTGTAGGATCAATTTTTGGCCATTTTTGTCAGAAATTGATGCTGTGTCTTTCTCTTTTGTGTATATTAGGTTCTTTTCTTAGAATAAATGGTAGGGTTCCTTCTTTTGTTCTCTTTTTGTGAGGATTTTACTCTACTTTCATAGGAGTTTAATAGGTTTGCGAGGAAAACATCATCTTTGTGCTCAATTTTCATGAAGATAGACAACTTTTTTCTTAAGAAAATTTTTAATTTGATTTATCTATTATTTAAGATTTTCTTATCATGAATTCTGCTATACCCTTTAATTCGCCGAAGATGTTAAGAGTATTAGTTCAATTTATTATCTGAAATTCAAGTTTCTTCAAGTTTGGTTCTTTTGTTTGTCAAATTATATATTTTCTTAATGTAACATTGTTGTATTGGTGTAATTGTGGCTTTATTTTATTTTATTTTTATTGTTTTCTTCTTCTTTTCTTTATTGATGTATCTTATAAGAGTAAAAAATTTTGATAGAATACATATTTATTGTAAAAATTTTGATCTCTTCCTTATATATTGTCTTCTTTAATGATATTTATAGTTGATAAAAAAAATAAAATGTTAAAATGGTAATACTATAAATTGGAGCGTGAAAGGGATAAATTTTACTAGGAAAAAGGGTTGGCGTGTGTACCATGCATGTATTATGCCCTTGTAAAAAATTTCAGGTTTTCGTGGTGGTGGGCAACATGAATCTTAGCAATTGGATTGTCTTTACTCTTTTGTCTTTAGCACAAACATGGAAGACACTATTTTATCTCATCCCATGAAAATCTGTGATGAAGAATTGATTCTGCTCATACAGAAGATAGCAAAGACAAGATGATATTGTTTGTTTTAGCACCTTAACACCATCAATCTTATAAAAATCAATTAGCAACAAAAAGATTAATTATGTTTAACCCAATACTATAACGTTGTTGAATGAAGATACCACATGCACATGTACATGGGGTGGTTGGTCACAAGATTTCAAAAAACTTTATTACCTTGGATTAAGGCTTTTTTAAAGGCGCAACTTGAACATATCTAAACATGACTTTCTTGATTGCAGATGATTGTTGTACTATAATTATAGCACGCATGAACCAGGCTCAGAGACTTTTCATGTTATCAAATAATTCTACTTACTATAGACAACAACTAAACACACTGTAATCACATGATTTCTAGTTTTGAACTTAGTAGAAATGTAATCAATAATCACATGATTCCACTCACTCATGTTTTGTTCTTTAACCACAAAGTTGAGAATTTTTCCTTTGACAGATTACTGTCCAAGAATGGAGATATTGTCTTTTTCCATTTTAACTTTCCAACAACACAAAAAAAAAAAAAAAAAAAAAAAAAAAACCCTAAGTCAGATGCTGTCTCGTGCAACTTGCCCACTGAATTTAAAAAAAAAAAACTATATGTCTTCATTTCCAAAGTCTCCAAGTGCAATGAATTACAATCAAGATTTGAGGTTTTATTAATAAGAAATTCTTGCACATATAGCTTGTGTATGTCACAAGTTACAGGTCGTTCGTTTTCTTCGAAACTACGGGCTCAAATCTGGATCTAAGTTTAATTAATAGAATAATCAAAGTTAAAAAATAGTAATTATAATGCTTAACATAAAATATAATAGATGATATATACCTTTAAAATGGTTCAGGAAGAGATATGATCACAGAATATGCCTCGGATGATCAACTGTTGAACGAAAATGAGGAAGCTGCTGCTGAATTTCTTTGGAAAAAATGAAGAATATTTGATAAGTGGCGTGAAAAGTGTAATCTTTTGCATGCACATACAACAAAAACGAATCAAAAGAACTAAGTGAAGATTTTTAAAGATCAGGAGACTTCCTTTGTTCTGATTCTTCATCGCATAATGTGAAAGTACAAAAAAAAAACTATGTTCACACCAAGGAAGAAAGTGAAGAGATCCATCCACGAAAGGTCTAGGTGCTATTAAGAATCCACCAAAGCTTTAATTAATCAATCTATCTACTGATTGCTTTTTCTTTTTTGGGTGTTTATTCAATTCTTCTTACTCATCTTACACAATGTAATAAGATTGGGATAAGATATGTCAATGAAAATAGGGAAAAGTGCAAAAGCTTGAGCATCGATTTTACACCACTTGCATAACTTAAATGATTTTGTTTTGGATCAAATCACTTGTCTAATCAATTTCTTGCAATTAATAACTTTACGAACTTTTCCTAAAGATCCAATCAATTTAGATTGTTTCTTCTTTCATAGCTCCTCTGTTCCTGGTTTCTGTCATTTGGTTTTTTAGGGTGATTTTTTGCCAATTCTTCACCAAAAATCACCCAAATCTATTTAGTGTTTTATGTTTCAATGCATTAATAATCAGATTTGTGTAAAATATCAAATCGCCTAATTTTATCTATCTTGATATATAAATGGATATGGTCCTTTTTGTGTTCTTGATATTATTGTGCAGTTTGTGTAAAGTTACAGAAATTTTGTGGATCAGGTTCCAGTTCTCCATAGCTAGCATGACTAGGAGATATGCAATATCCTCAGTGGTGCCGTCAAGATCGCCATCTTCAAAGGCCCAAACTCTGTGGTTTGTGCCTCTGTGGTTTGTGCCTAAAAAGTTGGTAACATCACTAGCTACTCTTCCTGTATTTCCAACATTTAGGAGATGGATCTCTCATTCCTATGAGCTGCTGCAACTTATATTTTCTTCAGCATTTTAGGGTTTCCTCTTCTAAACAGAAATTTTTTGTACTGGGCCTATATCTTCGGCCAAGTTTGATGGGCTGTATGTTAGATTTTAAAAACAAGATAGACCTGTACGTGGTGTTATCATTTTCTAATCAATGAAATATGTTAAGTTGTTCAAAAAAAAAATCATTTTAGATTGGATCCTCCTGGTTAAAATTAAATTTATTACGTACTAGCTCTATAATAGTCTTTTTTTAACAAAATTTAACCAATCTTCAACATCGGAGACTAAACTTATAAATGAAATTTATGTTATTTGGAACACCGATTAGATGATAAATATTAGTGGCAAAAAAATCATAGTTTCAAATTTGAATGGCAAAGCTGATAGAATCTACCAAGATGAATGGCTTTTGCTTCATTTGTAAAATCATGAACTCAGAGCTCAACCACTTTTACCCCATTCACTTCTAAAATTAAAAGAGAATCTCTATTTCAATTCAGTCCGTATCTTAAATCACTGGAAACTAAATTGTTAATACATTAATCCGTTTACAGGTGTAGAAGGAAGAGTCAAGAGCGACATTGTTTGTCCCAAAAGTTAGATGAATTCCAAAACATTGAGACAAAAATTCATCATTGTTTCTCTCCTCCCATTGAACCTTTCCGAGTCCTCAGCTAAGAAAACAACGAAAAGCTCTTCTTACATTAACCAATAAGATGAGGTGGGAGGCATTTCATTGCAAAATTTATGACATCTATGAAATAAATCTAATTCATTGAAATCATGACAGTAACATTAGTTGTGATCCAAAGAAACTCGGCAATTCAAAATGGTCTTGTCCAACCCAATTCACACCAGCAACTGTCTAACCAACCAGATACACCTGCAACCCAGGCCTATTTGTATATGTCGTCAACTAAATTTACCGATTTCTATCTTCTTCTTGATTGCCCTTTGACCGTGATATATAAATGAATCCAGTATTCCCGAAACAGTGAAAATACCTAAGGACAGGATTATAATTAGACATAATTGATATTCAATAACTACAGAAAAAAAAAAAAAATATATGTAAGCAATTTATTGGGACAAAAAATGGAAGAAATATTTAAACAATGTTCGCGGGGAGGCTTGTTACCTCCAACTATAGCGCAGACATTTGTTAGAAAGTGCAAGAATGACACATGCCACTCTGTGAAAGTCACCTGCAGAATGCAAAGTAGATTAGAAAAAACCACACACACACACAAATGCCAACTATCAGGTGGAAAGTTTCAACAGTAACTGGGCTTTGATCAGCTTTCAACTTTCCTAGATGCATAAATTGGGAAGGAGGCCCACCTTGATGGGAGAAAGGTCATAAAAGAAGAACACTCCTGGAAGGGATTGCAGGCGACCAGCTTCTGTACCCCTAAAATGTTCAGTGACAGAAAACTGCAAAGGAAAGTTGCCAGTAAGTCATTACTTGAAATTTCATAGCCTATAAAAGAATATAAAGCTGAGAACTTAATGGCAGTGCCGCACACCTGGTTCGACTGGACAGTGTGTCCACTGACATCCGTGTAAACAGTAGGTACAACCTGCAAAATAAAATAAAAAATCTGATTCAATAAAAATTCCAGCAAATCAATCAAATTTCCTTGATTACTTGACCACAATGAAAGGGGAAACTGATAGACAGCAACAACTAATACATTCGTCCAGGATAATAACCTTGATAAAATACTGGTACATTCCACTTGGTGTTCCTTGTGTCCAGTGCACACTGAAAGTTAAGACAATTAGAGTAGATATAAAATGTCGGATAAGGTTAAAGAGAGAAGCAATTCAAGCTTCAACAAAATAAATGGATACATGAAATCACGCAGCAAGGAGAGAGAATTACTTGTCAAGAGGATTCACAAGACCAGGAAAATATTCTCCGAAGGCCAGCCGATTAATCTTGTGACTTATCTGCATCACATTTCACAAATTAGTTAAATGGGGTTATCAAAACAAAACATAATAATAATACTGGAAAAAATTTGATAATGCATAATGCACAATCATCAACTAAGATATTTACTCTCTAAGCAGGCCAAAATTATAAATCATCTCTTACATTAAAACTGTCCTTTTGAAACGCTAGCAGATCATGCACGTGAACATTTGATTGCTGAAAACTCTTGCCAGGTGCAAAGTGAAAATTACCAGCGACCTTATTAACTTCCAAGAATCCATAAATGTTGCACCCTTCACCTTCTTCATCTTTAATCCTCTGGAGGAAACCTTCCCTTTTGCACTGCACATTGTGTATGTGTGAGGAGAAAAAAACATAATCATGATATGAATAAATTAAATGTAAATGTGAAATGCATAAAAATCTGATCAAGTTATGGATACTTAACACATGACAAAATATCAAGATTTATAAAAAACGTGTTAATATGCCAAGAGAGAGTGGTAGTAAGCCAGACTCTCTCAGTGAGCTTGTACCAACCATAATGCATCCTATGCTGGATATGTTGCCCTATAATATGCCACAGTGATTAAGAGGAAGCAATTCACTATTAACACCCACATTTCCTTACTAATCTTTCATCTTTACAACAGGAATAATTTTTTCCCCTTTCGAAGAACAATAGTTGGTTACTTTCAGACGGTATACATTAATATATCCTAACCCCTCAAGTTCCAATAGAGAAGCAGGGAAATAAAAGAGGATCATCACAAATACACACAATTTAAGGAGAACAGACTATATTGATTACCTTCATATAATTGCAAAAATAGATGTGAATATCCTATTCAACAATTGAGATCTTGAATATCCAGGAAAAGCCCGAAGATTTTCCATGTATCATGATTATATCACTATGAGCATGACTAACAAAGTGTGAAGGAAATAGAGGGAGAAGACATTCACACAAACGATTCATCAAGTTCTACTGAAAGACAACTGAAGATTCATAGTATTTAATAAAATTTCATACACATCACAAATATCAAATGATGTTTACCAAAATATAATCTAGGAGCTATACAGCCAAATAAGTCTCTAAGTAGCTTAGCTCCAGGAAAAGATTAAAACAAAAGCCAACAGACCTGGTCAATCAAATCTGGATTTGACATTGCCCAACCTTTCTTTCGATAGGCTTCACGGACATCCTCACACGAATTACAACAATCGTCATCTGCCTGAAATAAATGAGGAGATTACAAAGTAAAACCAAACAATATAAAGAATATAATCTGATATAACTATTATGACCAGAAAGAAGATTAATTCAAGACTATTATATGGAGGTTCCTGAAAGCAGGCATGAGAGAAGGCAAGTAAAAAAAAACAAAAACAGAAGATGAAAACTTTAGAATGCTGAGTATAATGGTTGACAAAGTGTGTGATTAAGCTCTTTGAAATTGCATCAGACCCTTAATATAGCAGTGTCAGACAGAACTGCTTACTGTTTCAGCACCATAACAGGAACCACAATATGTCTCGTTATGCTCAAGCCTGCCACCATGTCTCTGCAAAGGGTTTTCAATCTGCACCAAATACAAACTATAATGAGTGACATCAAGGAAGAAAGGTGAAAATATAGTTCCTTAAATCAGTATGCTTGAACAGATCAAGCATAATGTCCCAGCGGCATTGAAAGAAAGAATAGATGAGAACTTTCATAATCAACAAGAGGAAGCAAAATCATAAACATTGCCTAAAGATACAAAATAATGATATTCCTTACAAAATAAATGTGTGCTAAATCTTAAAATCTGTAACTTTACATCTGCACCACCCAAGATCAGACTAAAAATGAAGATATTGCATGTAGCAGAAAAATTGACCAAGTCAATTATATTTTGAACGCCTACCAATGGCATCAGTAGGTCATTGTTTTAAATCAGCCACATAATAGGCCACAGGAAAACATTAGACTGCCTAATTCACAATGAACCACTTGTCGTTGAGACATTATTCCCAGCTAAAAGCAACTGGCGTCCTTTTTGACAATTATTCATTCTCACATTAGTCTAACCAACTCAACTGATCTTTGATCCAAGCTTGTTAGCATTGGCTTTATGGAACATTTTGTTTCATTTCACCCAGTTTAAGCTGCACCTTCTGAATGATCTAGAGATATTACATCTGGTTTCTCCACACTCCCACCCCCCAACTGATATTGGCAAAAGTACTTTCATTTCTCCTGCAACTTCAAAATGTTCTCACATTACTTAAGACAAACTGATATATCCTTAGAGTCGAGGAGAGACAGCTTCAACATTGAGGAAGCTTGATCCTCTTCCAACTCTAATAACAAAGACAAGTTGGTACATGTTGAGACAATCCCACATGCCTAAATAACAACTTAATGATATCATGGGTTTTACAGTTGGAAATATCCTACTTGGAAAGTTAATGATGCTAAAAACCATAAGTATCACTATCAACAAAAACACTTGGAACATAAAATGCAGGAAATTAGTGCAATAGATGCATATGCGATGTTATTCCCAATGAAAGGATTTTTGCAATATCATATTACTAACCTTAGGAGCACCAATACCATCTTGGCGTGCTTCTATAACGTTGCCATGAGAATCCAGTCTTTTCTTGATTATATCATGTTTCTGCAAGCGCAGGGCATGCAAAACACCTTAGAAATAGCTCTTCCAACTTCACAGGAACTATAGCTTAAAACTTATAAGCACCGCTCAGCGCATATTTGTGAATGCATAAAAGTGACACCTGATCAACAACATAATCAATCAAGTAAGGGATACACACCACATCAAGATGCTGCTCTCCACTGATATCCATGGCATCCAGGCTGAGAATAGAACACGGAAGGGCTGGAAAAGTGACATCAAACTGCGCATTCAGACATCAGAAAGGGCAAAAAAACCTATTACTTACAGTCAGAATGGCGCATAACATATAGCAACTACTAACGCACAAAAACCTTTATAGAAAGGCATCAAATTCATATTAGAGTCATAAATTTTGCTGCCTGATAAGTAAAAGGAACAGAGTTTATCACCCTAGCTACGATAACGAACTTATGCAAAACCCTAAATCTAACAACAGGAATGTCAAAAGTCAAAAGCATAGGTTAACGGATAACCATTGAAGAAGGTCAAAGCATTACATTGATGCGTAAAGTTTCGCCTCTAGAAGTGTCCACTACAAGCTTTGTTTCAGTAACTGAATGAAGATATAATCCTGCAAAAAAATTCCAAACCAATTAAATCATCTTTCGCAGCTTAAACAACAGCAACAAAATCAATCAAAATTGAAACTTCTGCTCCTCCTTATAATGCACACATAATTTCGTTACACAATTTAACAATTGCAAAATCGAGCCTCAATCGAGCAAGCCAAAGAACAACTACACATGTAATCGAGATCCAAATAAGTACACCAAAACCAAAAAGAAAAAAGGCTAACTTACGGAGCTCGGAAATGAAGAGGAGAAGCATGAGAATAGAGGAGGCGAGAGTGATAACGCCGCCGGAAAGTGTACGGCTGTAGAAATCTTCATTAATCTTTGGATATGCATCTAAATTTCTTAACTTACTCATAATCCCCTCCATTTTTTTCCAAAAACAGAACAACCGATCGATCACACCGACGTTATTGCTGATTATACATATATAAAAAAAATTAATTAAACATAACAGAGATTATAATAATTATGATTATTGTTACTAATATTATTAAAATATGTATCTTGGAGACGCCTCGTTGAACTCTCCGAGAAAGAAAGCACAAGAAAATGGATCGACCGATCGATCTGAGCTTTTTTTTTTCTTTGTGGTTTCAACGAGGCGTTTACGATGTTTTTGGTTTTGGGTTGAGCTAATCTGACCTCAGTTTCTTTTGTTTAATTATTTATTTATTTTTGCTGTTTCCTTCCAATTCGATAAGTTGCCGGAGAAGAATGACCGCTCTTCCCGCGGTTATTTCGCTGTGGTTTTCGGATAAAAGGTAATTCATTATGTTATAGGTTTTATTTCAGACGTTTCTCTTACCATTTTTTTTTTTTTACTGGGTGTTATTTTTGTTAAAAATAAATAGTTTAAGCAATTGAGTGATAGCATAATTCGGTTATTCATATTTATAGTTATTTTTCAGTTATTGGTTGATGTTTTTTTTTTTTTTTAAACACAGTTATTGGTTAATGTTGATGGTTAAATTGTTGCTGATATTTGAAAATTTAAATTTCACAACTAATTCTTTATTGATGGATATCGCATTTGCACATAATCAATTAAATAAAAGCTATCTTTAAATAATTTAGCTAATATATCCTTGGCTTTTCTTAAATTCTTCTATATATATATACACTAGTAAACAACTACGTGTTTCAAACGCGAATAAAAAATTTATTTAATTCGTGATATATAATAAATTAATAATTAAACATATTATTATTATTAAATAAAAATAATAACAATATTATTTATTTATATAACAATTTAATATTAATTTAATATAATTATAATTCATTACAATTTTTATAAATCTTTTATTTAAATAATTATATTATATTACTTTAATATATTTTTATAATTTATTTTTCTCAATTCTAGAACTAATTTCATATAAAAAATATTATGATCATAATTAATTATAAGATAATAAAAACTTATTAGTTATTTGTTAATAAAAATTTAAAAATAATAAAAGTTATATTTTCTTTATATAACAATTTAAATATTGCAATCTAATTAAACTAATAATTTATTACAATTTAGTAAATTTTTTTTGAACTATGACACTTTATTTTTTTAATATTAATACTTTTATTTACACAAAAATTAATTTAATATAATTTTTTAATTTAAACTAATAATTAAATGATAAATATTAATTAATTTAATTTTAATTCTTTTTGTTAAATTTTATAAAAACATCTAAAAATGATAATTATACTACTTTTCTTACAAATATACTTTCAAATAAATTATATGCTCTATTTTTTATTTATTAATTTTCAATTTATTAGAATAGAAAATATATTTTTAATTAAATTAGAATTACATTTTAATTAATTTAATTTTTTTAGAAATAAAATAGAAATTAACCTAATTAAATAGGAAATATACTTTCAATTAAATTATAATTATATTTTGGTTAATTTAATTTTTATTAGAAATATAATAAAAGTTAGCCTAATTAAAATAGGAAATAGATTTTTTATCAAATTAAAATTATATTTTAATTAATTTAATTTTTATTAATAAATAATAAAATTATCAAATTTTTATATAATAATAAGTGAATACTTTTTTGTAATTTTTTTGTCACTCTTCATACATTTATATATATATATATATATACTATTATTGAGGTGGCCTCTATGTCTCGAAGAGTGACTTTGTCTCCGCTACCTAGCATGCGATAAAGATTATTTTACAATTTTGTCTGTAAAAGGTTTAATCTGTCGAAATTTATACATTACTATAAAATAATTGTTTTTTTCTTTATAAAATTATTCATAATAAGGTATTAATCATTTTTATTAGAAATATTTGTTGGTTTATCTTGTAAAAAAATTTAGATTCCCTTAAATAAGATTTCAAATTAAAATTTTATGTTTAAAGAAATTATTTTTTTTCTTTATAGATCCATTCAATTTAAACTCCAATTTAGTCATAATCTTTATAACTACGGGATACTGAAATTATCAGAAAAAAAAAATATTTTTATTGTTATAAGGGAATTAAAAAAAAAACTTGAATTAGCTGTGCAATGATAGTTTTCTCTTTTCATCTTTACAATGTAAAAAAAAAAGGAAAAAGTACATATAAGTATCCTGTGGTTTGAACCCTAATTATTTTCTGTTTTATGGTTTTAACCCTAACAAAGTGGTACCATGTGTTTCATTCCGTTAGCAAAAAATTAAAAACCTACTAACACCGTTAACAAAGCTGACGTGGCAAAGGGCAATTTTGTCTTTTAAAAAAAAGGAGGAAAAGTAGCCAAACATAACACATGATACTTCAAATGAGCAGCCAATAAAACAGAAGTCTTAAGTAAAAGTCAATCCTTCAGTCCCTCTTTTTTCTTCTTCACTTCACGATGGTAGTGCGAGCTACCTAAGACTCTGGTTAGCTACATCGCATCCTCACCATTGTTGAAGTTAAAGCTTCGCTCCTTAGCATCTCGGGTGCCAACAAATATCTTTGATTCGAACCATCTCCTCAAAATGGTAAGGTTGAAAATGTACATTTGATTTCTCTATCAAAGCAGGGAAAGCTCAAAGAGGCTTGCGAATTTCTCAAACAAATGGTCGAGGCTGGCGTTTTTGTTAACTCTGTTTGAAATATGTGGCAAGTCTAAATCTTTGTGGGATGGAAGATTGATTCATGGCCAGTTGAAAAGAACAACAAAGAATGCACCTCCCCTTCAGTTTCTTCAAAATTTCGTTCTCAAAATGTATTGTTAATGTGGGAGCTTAGCAGAGGCACACAAAATGTTTGATGAAATTATTGAAAGGAATTTATTTTCTTGGCGCACTATTATATCAGCTTATGCAGAATATGAACTTCTTGATAAAGCTTTTTGCTTTTTTTTTATTTCCAAAAAAAAGGATAAAGCTTTTTTCTTTTTCTTTTTCAAATATGCTTTCTTTAGGAATTAAGCCAAATTCATCCATATACATTGACCTTCTCTGATATTTGCTGAAACCTTCTCTTTTAGATATTAGTAAATATATGCATTGTCATGCTATTAAAGGTGGTATGAGTACCAATGTCTCTGTTAGCACGACAATATCCAACATGTACGCCAAATGTGGTTGGTTAGATGGTACTAAGCTCGTTTTTAACCACATGACTGAAAAGAATGTTGTGGCTTGGATAGGAATGATGGTGGGTTACACTCAAGCAGAAAAATAGAAGTATGCTTTGCTTAGAATTGTACTTAGCTTCAGAATCAATAGTTGCATCAATGTTGCACTTGAACAAACCATCTACAAGCTTAGACCATTTAGAGGGGGAATTACATTTTGTTATTCCATTAACCACCTAATTCAATATTTGGGCAATTTACCATTGAGTGAGCAGAGCTTGAGCTTGTTGAACTAATTCAAACTCTGGTAGCTTTGAAGGAGATGTCTAGTGAGAATGAATAATAGCATGATTTTGTAAATGAAGCCTTAGTTTGATGCTTTCTCATCTTTTTTTTCCTTTTAATTAGTATCCTTTTGATCTTTCATGTACCTTTTTATTCAATTTTTTATAGCATTATAAAAGCATTTTTCATATGTATACCAAGAAAGTACCTTTTTTTTATGTGGAATGAGGCAACAATGCCTAAACACAAGTTGTAGGCACAATTCTAGGACATCCGATATCCTGTCTATCATAATCTAGCCAAGGCCTTAAGCCTTGAGGAGGAATATCAAATATATGACATCTTAAACTTAAGCTCTTAGCAAAATTCGCCAAGTAATCCGCAGCAACATTGGATTCTCTGTATACTTGAACTATCTTGACATCCTAGACACGCTGAAGCAACAGCTAGATAGAATGAATCCAGTGGGCATGGTTGAAATTTTTTATCTCCTCCTTCTATGAAAGCTGAATTACATACTTGCTGTCAGTCTCGACTTTAACCTTCCTAAAACCAAGCTTCCATGTTAGAGACAGTCCCTTAAACACTCATTAATGCTCTGCTGCCATGATAAACCACTATGAAACATAAAGAACAAAAAATTAAAAATGGGCGGTAGGATGGCATTGCAAGTGGTAACTGTTTAGTAACCATTTTTTTCTCTATTTTTTTAGTTTAAAATTGTAAATCATCTCAACTCAATTCCATCATACCCATTGGAGGAAGTAGCATAAAGCAGAGCAACATAAAAGAGAATGAGCAACATAGAAGAGCAACTCAATTCCATCATACACTCTTTTCCTATCTGCCATCCTTATCATGTTCTTCGTCATCATTATCTCCGTCACCTTAGCCATCACCATCTTCTTTATCTTCTCCCTTGTCACCCTCACCTTGCCGATCGTCATCGCTGTCTCCACAGCCGATGTTGTCATACTCAGCGCCTTCTTCTCCCATATGTTTAGATTCTCCTACCAGACGGCTGAAAGTGAGCAGCAGCACCAACAACTCCGATTAGATTTTGTATTTTTTTTAACAGATAGAAGAAATGAAAAAAGAAAATGTGCAAAGGGATTTTAGGCTCCAAAACACAAAGCTTTTTCCTTTTTTTTCTTTTACACGTTGGACATTCAGCAATGGAGAGATAAAATTGCCCTTTACCACTGCAACTTTATTAACTGTGTTAGCAGGTTTTCAATTTTTTGCTAACGGAATGAAACACAGGGTACCACTTTATTAGAGTTCAAACCACAGGTTAAAAAGTAATTAGGGTTCAAACCACAGGGTACTTATCTGTACTTTTCTCCAAAAAAAAACAGCAATGTAGTGCAGGCCTAGTTGACGAGTTGATTTTTGCATTGGACAAGTGGAAATGGGCCCATGAAAAACCTGAACAATTGAAATCTCATTTATGTTCAAGTCCAAGTAGTAGAATTCAAGTCAATTGAGTACTGAAATCAAATTTTTGGTCAAAAAAAAATCAAAGTCTGAACATATGTTATACACCTGAACAATTAGACTTGCTATTCTTGGTCCTTTTATTTTCTAGCATCGACATGCAATGCAAGAACATGCATTACAAGCCCAAATTTGTGAGAAATTGTACCAATGGTTGATTACAAAAGAAAATGCACCTCTAAATTTTATCTTAATATAAACTCAAGACATGCTAGAACTAGGGGTGTTCATGGTTCGGTTTAATCAGTTTAAAACATAAGTTTCTAACCAAACGAATAAAGTCAGTTTTAAATATGAGAACTCCTAACCAAATTAAATACCATTAAAAATTATCCAAACTAATGATATTTAAATTTGGTTTGGATGGTTGGTTTTGGTCGGTTTAAAAAATAATAAATTAATAAAATAAAAATAAAAATTAATAATAATACATCTAGTGAAATCTATTAAAAATATAACAAAATGCAATAATGATAATAATAACAATAAATGGAGTTGCTATTATAAGGAATTTAAAAAAACTTTGAAGAGAATGTGTATTGTACAAAAAACTACAAGAATATAAGAAATAAGATGATGATAGACTATTATTGTTAGAGATTAAAAAAAGAGACTTGAAAAGTCATGGGAAGTTAGAGTTTGTGTATAATGACTACATGCCCCATATCTTACTATCCTATGGATATAAAAAAAATTAGAAAAAAACTATTATGTGGCCCTCAAATTTTTATGATTTATTTTATTGAGCTTTTATATATTTTTTTTTGTGTTTTAAAGACTCTTAAATATTTATTTAATACACATAAAACCCTTAAACTTTTATTTGATACAACATTGAACCTTTAAACATTTATTTGATACAATATCAAACCCTTAAATATCAATTTTACTTTCTCTTTTTTTGTTAAGAAAAGGTTTAATGTTGTATCAAATAAATGTTTAAGGGTCTTTTAAAATACAATAAATGTATAGAGGCTCAATGAAACAAATAATATAAGTTCAAGGGCCTATTAGTAGTTTTTTCCAAAAAAATATATAGTATTATCATACTATTGGTTCAGTTTGGTTTCATTGGATTTTTATTTTTGTAAACCATAACCAACAAAAAATGTGGTTTAAAAAAATTTGCAAACCATAACCAACTATTAACCACTCTAAATCACAATTTTCGATTTGACTTGGTTTGAATCAATTTAATTTGATCGATTTGGTTAATTTTTGTGCACCCCTAGCTAGAACACATATATTTCCTCATTGTTTATGTAACACCCTACACACTTAGTATTAATACACATCGTGATATCTCATATTATTATTAAACATCATTTAGTCACATGTAATTATTATACACACATTTATACTTATCCGTACACGCATACAAACATTTACATTAACTAATGGGCATATGTATGCTACAAGGAGAGAAAGAGTCTGGATTCGGCTGAAAACCCTTGCTCCATGCTTTAACTACCATGCTATATGCTTCAAAATAGTCACACTTCAAGCTTCTCTATCTGGAAAAATAATTACGATTTGGTGAGTCGCGACTCAATGAATATAAACATCAATTAAATTTTAAAGGCTAAAACAAACATTTCAAACATCTTATAAAATAAATTCAAAATTCAAATATTACATATGCATATGTTTTTGTTCCTTTTATTTACTGTGGCCTTGCAAGACAATACTGCGCCCGGGTTCAAGTGAGACAAATGACAAGTGACAATTGATTTTGCTAGCCACCATATAACAAGTGAATCAAGTGGTATCCTTTGATCATTAATATTTTTCAAGTGATTTGCAAGTATTAGTCAAGCTGGTCACAACATCCTCTTATATCCATATGCAAATGATCAAGTGCAATTGTATAGCAAGTAATTACCGCAATCATAAATTTATCAATTTTCATATATCCACATAGCACAAATTTCATATTTATAATCACATAATCATACAATTGCACATTAGAATCCAATTGATGTATATATTCACCTCCTTAGATAACAAACACTTTATAGACAATTTGTGTCACCCTCTCAAGCTTCAGCAATATTTTGAGATCCTAAAATATGACATATATTTAATTAAAAATATATCTACAATGAATGTTTATGTTTAGTATACAATTATGATATGTTCTGTATATAATTCGGATATGTTCTTTATATGTGTAAGCCTAACATTTATGCATATTTATTTCTTGATAGGCAGCTTGACCTTACTAG